>CAODLS010902269.1:0-13333 GCA_948243855.1 Flueggea neowawraea | reverse complement strand
CAGGATTTTATAATTTATATCTTATTTATGATATAAGATATAATCCATTAATGTAATGGGCTTTTAATTTAATTCACTTATTAATATTGTTTTTGGGTTTATTTATGTGTGACATAAATTCGGCCCATAGATATAATAATATAATAATTTATTTGATGATAATGTATCATATAATTAAAAGCACAATGATATAGTAAAACCCTAGTGTAAATTCGGCTAGCACGCCTATTTTTTAGGAGTTTTTATTCTTGTGTGAAAAGAAGAGGCAAACCCTAGTTTGACTATGAGGAAATTCAACCATATCTCTCCTAAACAAGAGGGGTCGAATTCATGCTTGAACAAGAAAGGAAATTCGGCCTGTCTTCCTTGAGAAGGAAGGGTTGAATCCTTGTATGACAAGGAAAGGGATTTTGGCACCAATTTGAGAAGGAATTTGGCACACACTCTCTCCTAAATTGGTGTGGCCGAATTCTTCATGGACAAGGAAGGGTTTTTACCAACCTAGTGCACCTATTTAGGTTTTTCATATACCTATAAATAGGAGCACACCCTAGTCTTGTTTCTCATGGCAATGAAAAAGCCAAATTGTGAGTGTCATAAACAAAGAGAGAAAATTATTTGTGAGAATTAGAATAGTGATTTTAAGTTCTAGTACACATCATCTATCCACAGGAGTTCGTTCGTATGGATACCATTTGTCATGTTCGCGCCAAGGCAATGTGGTTGAAAGGGTTTCCAGTTTGTACAAAAACTTCATCAACACTCCATTCATTCATTCAATCGAGCTTTGTTTTTTAAGGTAAAAACCCTAACCCTAATTGTGTATGTTGATGTGCATGGATCCTTGGTGGAATTCTAGGATAAATTTTTTTATTTCCACTATGTTATCCTTATATGAATGTCATATTTTAGTTACGAATTTCAACAGTGGTATCAAAGCCACTTGCACAATCAACATAACCGATTCTTTGGTATGCAATATAGTGATGATTGTTTGAATAATTCGGCCTTAGTTTATATTTATGTTCTTGCTGAATTAATAATAAATGTTAGGATTTAATTTAGCAAGATAAAATTGAGAATTTTATATGTGAAGGCCGAATATGTTTGATGTTGAATTTACATAAGATGTTAAGATTCACTTAGAAAGTCGTTTAGGGTTTTGTATATTCGGTCTTGTAATAAGATTACAAACAATGGATTTGATTATAATTTTATTATAAGATGCAAGTATTAATGGTATTAATGACATTAATACAAGTTAGGGTTTTAAAATTAGTTACTCATTTCATAAGCAACGTGCTTGCGAAACCGTTTTACATATCCAACGTTTAATCAATACAATTATCTGACTAATTGCATGATGTGTGTAATGTGATTATGTTTGAATGATGATATGCATGGTGCATGACATAGGCCAATAGAACCTATGTGATTGGTTTTTATTATTATGGGTAGTAACATTTTGGCAAAAGGTGCCTATTTCAAATATGGCATGCGTGTTGTTTTTGGCAAGTGTGCCTATTCTTCTTTTTAAGTATAGATTTTATGTACATTGTATGTACAAGAATATGGAGGACCGTTTGTGTGAAGACCACCCTAGGTCTACCCTAATTTTCACATTGGCTTGTGAAATCAACTTAGATTTGGGCTTTATCATGACATGTTTACATTTATGCTATATATACATGTGATGAAAGTATGCCATGAATGTATGTTATATTTTGCATTACACACAAACAAACAAATCGATCCCTACAAATAATAAGTCGCTAAAAATGCCTTCCAAAATCAATGCTCATCAAGGCCTTCTTCGTCATTGTGTAGGTTCTACCTTCGTAGGGTGCACTCGATTACCTTGGTTAGGCGAGGGTGGATAATGGTGGTATCGACATTTTGGTTATGGTTTGACTTAACATGGCTACCAAAATGGTTTTGGGCCTAGGGCATAAAAGGGATTTAATGCCTGGACATGAGATGTCAAAATCCCTAGAAATACAAGAGTTATATTTGATATAATTGACAAGAGTTTTCTACCTAAATAGCTAGGGTGAAGGACTAGCTCAGCTGACTGAAATTTGAGTGAAATATGGATCTTGTGCCCACTATGTTTAAAAACTCTAATTAACTTTAGGGATGCTAATTTTAGTGGGAGTATTTAAAAGACCTCTTATTAATCAATGCATATTTGTATGTAGATATAATGGCAGGAAACAACAACACATCAACCTTTACTTTGCGATCTATTCTTGAGAAGAATAAATTGAATAGGACTAACCTCCTTGATTGGTCTTGAAACTTAAGAATTGTTCTTAAGGAAAGAAATGAATATCCATGTCCTAGATACAGCATTTCCCTAAGTACTCGCATTCAATTCCCCAAGAACACAAAAGAATGCTTATGAGAAGCATTTAAGTGACTTAGTGGATGTCACATGTCTTATGCTTGCCACCATGGTTACAGATTTACAAAAGCAATTCAAGAATATGGAGGGATTTGACATGATAAAGCATCTCATGAAAATGTTCCAAGAGTAAGCTCGTCAGGAAAGGTTCTTGACAACTAAGGCATTGAATGGATGTAAGATGGCTCCTGGCACTTCAGTAAGTGTGCATGTCCTCAAGATGAAAGGTTACATTAACCAACTTGAGATACTTGGTGCTCCTTTAAAGAAGTAATTGGCCATATATATGATCTTAGGGTCACTCCCAAGTAGTTATGATCAATTTGTCATGAATTACAACATGCATAAGTCCATCACCGAACTACTTAGTATGTTGAAGAATGCCGAGAAGAGTATTCCCAAGACCAATGATGTGCTAGTGGTAAAAAAAAAAGGGAAGGGCAAGGCAAAGCCAAAGAGTGTTGGTAAGGGCAAGGAGAAATCCAAGCCCAAATCATTGAAGTATAAGCCCAAGATAACAAAAGCAAAAGAGGGAGTTTGCTTTCACTGCAATGAGTTAGGCCAATAGAAGAGAAATTGCAAACTCTACTTAGAAGAGCTAAAGAAGAAGGGAAGTGAGACTTCTACTTCAGGTATTTTTGTTATAGAAATCAATATGTCTACTACTTCCTCATGGGTATTTGATACTGGATGTGGAGCTCATAATTGCATTAACTTGCAAGGTGAAGTGGGCCTATGAGTGAGAATGAAGCAAGAGTTGTTGCATTAGCTGTAAGAACTTATGATTTAACTTTTCCTAGTGGACTTGTTTTACAATTGTTGAATTGTTATTATGTTCCTGCTATGAGCAAGAACATTATTTCAGTTTCTTGTTTAGAAAATTATGGTTTTCAATTTATTATTAAGAATAATAATTTTTTCGTCTATCATGTAGACATATTTTATGGTGTTGAAACCTTATCTTTTGGTCTCTATGTTTTAAACATGGAACAAAGCGGGCCCATCTATAACATTAATAAAAGATTAAAATCAAATTATTTAAACCAATCCAACTTTTGGCATTGTCGTTTGGGCCATGCAAGTGAGAAACGCATCTCAAAACTCTATAAAGATGGATTACTTGACTCATGTGATTTCGAATCATTTCACGCATGTGAATCTTGTTTGTTAGGAAAAATGACCGAGAGTCCATTTACAGACAAAGGTGAAAGGGCCAATCTACTAGGCCTAATACATACTGATGTATGTGGACCTTTTAGTACAAGTGCTAGAGGAGGTTATTTGTACTTGATTACCTTCACTAATGATTTCAGTAGGTATGAATTTGTCTATCTTATGAGACACAAATCGAAATCCTTTGAAAAGTTCAAGGAATTCAAAAGTGAAGTACAAAACCAACTTGTCAACAATATCAAAGCACTTCGATCTGATTGAGGTGGAGAATATTTAAGCCAAGAGTTTGACAATCATCTTGATGAGTGTGGGACTGTCTCACAACTTATTGTGGAACGCCTCAATGGAATAGCGTGTCTGAAAGGAGAAATCGAACTTTATTGGATATGGTTCGATCAATGATGAGTCAAACAGATCTTCCAGCCTTGTTTTGGGGTTATGCCTTAGAAACTGTTGCTTTCATAATTAACCGAATTCCATCTAAAGAGGTTGAAAAGACACCATATGAGATATGGTTAGGTTGTGTTAGTTTTGTGCCCTAGTCCAATCATTGATATACATTGTGATTACATTTATTAATTAATAAATAGGCATTTCATTTCATATCTATGAAATATTATATTGTTTATGACAATAAAACATCCTTGAATAGTTTATTCTTCCTTCTGTCATTGAGTGTGACTTGATAGTAAAACCATAAGGTAGAAAAAATACTATTCTAAAACTTCTTAATCGATTATTATCATGGGAATGATAACAAGCCAAGGTTAGTATGTTGCTAAGAGGATAATCACGTTTTACTGATTATGGATATGAGATATCACTTAGAACATAGATACATGTTAGGGAACATGTATTGGACTGGCCCGCTATGAAAGCACTTCATCGATCAATGTCACAAGTATCTTTTATACAGTGGTGATGTTTGAGTCATTTGACTGAAACTCACTATCGACTCCTATATGAGGAATTTCATATTTTAAATTAGTCAAACATCATCCGTAACAGGTTAACAATAAAGACTATGATTGGATATGTCATGAATCTTGTAGATGAGTGATAGTGAGAGTGATGGATTTGTTCCTCTTATGAAGAGCGATATCTTCAAGCCACTTGATGAGTAGGATTGATGGAATGTATGCATACTCAAATGAATTGATAAAAGGTTTTATCAATGTCATTTGTCATATCAATCTACTTGGGATCATGAAACACATTAAGCGACATAAGGTTGACATGTGACCATGCATTACGCTTAATATAGATATCGTGAGACAAAAGGACTAAATATCAAACTCTGAAAGGTTAACTCGGATCACCGATGCCACTTGATTTTGGGTTGTCATAATGTATTACTAGATATCTCTTATGGACTTTGGTCCCAAGTATTTGGGACAAGGGACAAGGCCAACTTTAAGTGGGCCTATTGGGTCACACACTAAAACAAATTAGACTGGATTACAAATGTTCTCTCGTTTGGAAAATAAATTATTAGGATAATTAATTTGATTAATTATTAATAATTCAGTGTTTTATAATTTATATCTTATTTATCATATAAGATATAATCCATTAATGTAATGGAATTTTAATTTAATTTACTTATTAATATTGTTTTTGGATTTATTTGTGTGTGACATAAATTTGGCCCATTGATATAATAATAGAGTGATTTATTTGATGATAATGTATCATATAATTAAAATCCCAATGATATAGTAAAACCCTAGTGTAAATTCGGCTAGCACTCCTTTTTTTTAGGAGTTTTTATTCTTGTGTGAAAAGAAGAGGCAAACCCTAGTTTGACTAGGAGGAAATTCAACCATCTCTCTCCTAAATAAGAGGGGTTGAATTCATGCTTGAACAAGAAAGGAAATTCGGCCTCTCTTCCTTGAGAAGGAAGGGTTGAATCCTTGTATGACAAGGAAAGGGATTTTGGCACCAATTTGAGAAGGAATTCGGCACACACTCTCTCCTAAATTGGTGTGGCCGAATTCTTCTTGAACAAGGAAGGGTTTTTTTCCAACCCTAGTGCACCTATTTAGGTTTTCCCATATACCTATAAATAGGAGCACACCCTAGTCTTGTTTCTCATGGCAATGAAAAATTCGAATTTGTGAGTGTCACAAACAAAGAGAGAAAATTATTTGTGAGAATTAGAATAGTGATTCTAAGTGCTAGTACACATCATCCATCCAAATGAGTTTGTTCGTGTGGATAACATTGGTCACACTCCTGTAAAGGCAATGTGGTTGAAAGGGTTTCGAGTTTATACTAAAAGCTACATCAACACTCCATTCATTCATTCAATTGAGCTTTGTTTTTTAAGGTACAAACCCTAACCCTAATCGTATATGTTGATGTGCATGGATCCTTGGTGGAATTCTAGGATACATTTTTTTTATTTCTATTGCGTTATCCTTATATGAATGTCATATTTTAGTTACAAATTCCAACAGATTGCATCACAAAACATTTGAGTCTTGTGCGTGATCAAGATAGAATTGTCACCCTCAGTAATATAAGGGAAGTGTCTCATTGGGTCTATCAATTGAATAAAGAGAATTTAAATCCATGGCCATGGTCTAATTGGTTGTAACTTGGGAAGTTGAATCAATTTGGTGTAGTTTCTCTTAACTTGGTGATTTTTGAATTCTTTCAAGTTGAGGGGTTGACAATATCCATGCCCTATGACAAGGGACCAAATTGCACGATAATCTTTCATGACAGGCATAAGTCACTCCACGGCAACTCGAGTTCACACAATAACATGTGCACTAGGGGGTTTGATGGCTAGCTAAGTCTCAATCTTACCAAGTAATTTAGGATTCAAATCCTAGGTTACTACCCTTTTGAATGAGAGCCTAGAGGGTCACACACATAACATGTTGTATGGATAACATTATTCATGAGATGAATAATGTTTAAGTGAGCAATCCTAGTTTGACTAGGATTCTTATTTTAACTCATGGATGAACATCCTCAAAGAGGTGACCTATCTGTATATGATACCTTAAGATGATACCAAATTAATTTAGAAACCCAAAAATCTCATTTCATATGAGAGTCCTAGTTTGACTAGATTCCTAATCGAAATGGGAGTCCTAGTGTAACTAGAATAAGTTCTGAAACAGAAACTAATGATCGTCTTATATTTCAATAAAATAAATTCTAACACTAGGATTATTCTCAATTTTGAGAGTCCTAATGCAATTAGGATTTTTATTTGACGTAGGACTCCTATTATGAATAGGATTTGAGAAATGTCAAAAACTAGTGTGGCTAGTTTGTGTTAGTATGAAGGGTTTAGAGCGGAACAGTGAGTAGTCCTAAATTGATTAAGGTTATCTCGGGATGAGTCCTAATTAAATTAGGATTCTCCATGTTTATTTAATTATTAGATAATTGAATAAAATACAAATCCTTGTTGGACATGGATATATGTTGCAACGGGCTTACAGATTTTGCGCTTGTGCTTGTTTAATGGGTGGAAACCCAAAGCCCTATTAAGCCCAAGTTAATTATGTTGGGTTTTGATGAACACTCAATTGTAGATATTTGTATTGTCGAATTCCTATCATTTTGGATGTAATTGAGATGTTTTTATAGTTACTGGTATTTTAATCGTTCATATTTTATTTTTTAGGTCATGTGGTGGTGTCATGAAAGAATTGAATGAAAGCAAGCCAAAATGGAGATTAAACGACAAATTTCGAGGCTTTCAACAAAAGACACAGTCTAGGACTGCAAGACAATGCACCTCCAGGAAGAAAGACACGGTCTGGAAGACCACGACACGGCCGTGTAATTTCATGATTTTCTCGTATACTATTCGCCAGAGTTAAGTGCACATTCACAAAACAAGACACGGCCTTAGAGCCCAAGACACAGCCGTGTCTTAGGAGTTGTGTCCTTGTCTTTCCATTTTAGGAACCAAACGTGTCAAAGAGTTGAAAAGACGAAGTTTTAAAGCAAGACAGGGTTTGGGATCAGAAGACACGGCCATGTAATGTTTGTATCAGGCCGTGTCTTACCAGAACTCACCATTTTGGCCTATTTATGCTTTGAAGGAATCCTAGAACAAGGAGGCCGCCATTTTGCACAAAAACATAGAGCTTGAGAGAGTTTGACAGCTAGGGATCAAGGGGAGAAGGTCTTTGGAGAGGATTTACATCAAGTTTGGGCGGATTTCTTGAAGATTGGAGGATTCTCAATGGGTTCCCTCTTTCTCTCTTGGTTTTCATTCATTCTTGTTGTTTTATTCTCTGCAATTATGAACTAATCTTGTATGCATCTAGATATGATGAACCCTAGGATGAATTTATGAATGGGTCTTGTTGCTTTGCTCATTTATTTGTGATTTATGACTCGCCTATAATACATTATGTTGTTGAATCAATTATGTCAACGTTTTGGTTTGGCATTGATTGCATGCTTGGTAATCGAGAGATTTATTGCATGTTTAGAATCGCTTATAGGTGAGAGGATTTGCATGCAAACCTAGAGATAGGTCGGCGTAAAACTTTCGGATTAAGGTCAAACTTAATATGGGAGTTAACAAATCATCGTTAATGCAACGTGAGGGTTTTAATTAGGAAGAGATTTCAATTAATCAACTTGACATTAGAGGTTAACTAACTCGAGAGAGAGGTTAATGTACTTTAGGAATTCCTACAGTCCAATGAACAAATGAGTGAGTGAGTAACGAGGTCAGGTTTTGTTTGGGAAGTCCTAGGGGGATTCAACATTTGGATGCTATTTTTATCTTGATTCCTTAGTTCTTTATCTTTCTGTGTTGCTCTGTTTTATGTTTGCTTGTCGGTACTCATTTAGCTTTATTTGATCCACCACTTAATTAGTAGGCTAGATAATAGAGAGAGAATTATTACTAGTACTCTTAGTTTCTATGGGATACGACACTCGGTACTCAAGTCTACATACTACGAACGATAGGTCCGTTTGCCTACTACTAGGTTTCTTATGAGATTAATCAACATTATACGCAGCGAAAAATACAAGAAACACACCACAAGATCCATGTATGATAATATAATTGATTAAATAAGGTGCAGAATTTTTGTACCTTTTACTTTGCTGGCAGAATTTCAGTTTCACCAAAAGAGCCTGGATCAATTTGATCCCTTTCTCCTTAGCTAGTGTCGAATGTGATTGACTTAGAGACTGCCAAAAGATGACTCCCCTCTACTCTCACACACACAAAAAATCTATATGGTTATGGCTACGTGTGCTAGCACTAAAACAACTCTTTGTTTTGTCTTGACAAATTCGGATTCCTTAAGAACAAGAAAACGGTTTTCTTATTCTTTTAACTGTGATGGCCGAACCTCAAAGCCAGAGCAAGTGTGAGAATTAATTTTCTCTTCTTTTCTCTATTAGGGTTCGGCTAGAAAGAAGAAGAGATAGAGAAGGTGGCTTATGAAAACCCTAGGGTTTTCTCCCTTTTCTATGTCGCACATGTAACCCCACAAACCTTAGAGATTATTTTCAAAATAAAAAATCCTAGTTTTGTGCATCATTTGGCCGGCCTCACATCTCCTACAAAATAGGAGATTGAACAAAAAAAAATCTCCTTGAACAAGGACTCTCCTTAAACAAGAACTCTTTTTCCTTCCTTTTTAATTATTTAATTAAACCCTTTAATTAAACACGTTATTAGGCCGAATTCATAATTCCTTTGGTCAAATGGGTGTGTCGAATTTATCATGGGCTCATCTTATTAATATAAATTCATGGCCCGACAAGAAAAATAGTTTAAGCCATAACCTAGATCTTTATTGTGTGTGATCCTGTAGGTTCATTCAATATTGGCAATGGGCCCAAAATTAATTTAAAACCCATAAAGCATAATTGGCCTCTAGCAAGACATTATGATTAGCCAAATTAAAATGAATGTCAATTACGAATCAACATAACCTAATTAAAACCTTATACAACCATTTGCCTCTCGATATCAAAATTAGCATAAGGCATGGAACGAGTCATCCTTATTTATGCTAAAACATTTCCTTGACCTATAAGTGATCCGGACTAAGTCAAACAAATGATAACATTTATCATTCTGTTTGGGTGTGGCCACACACTACTCAGTTTCACTAATCAAGTGGCTATACCTAATCGTACCCATACTTGTTACTCATTACAAATAACGTTAGGCGTATGTCAAAGTACGCGAGAAATCACCCAATAATCTATAGTGATTTTAGGTCGAGTGATTCAAGTATAAGTGTTGTATGAGAAATACTTATGACCTTTCAATCATGTAGCATTCTCATAGATGGATCGATCCAAAACACTGTTCTATAACATGTTCTATGTTCTTTGATTCAATCACATATCCTATGAACAGTAAAACATGATCATCTCACAGAGTACATACTAGTCTTGGTTTATTGTCATTCCCATGACAATAATCGACTAGAGATATTTAGAATAGTATTCTTTTATGCTTTAAGGTTTTACTATCCAAATCGCATATTTGATAACTTAAGCAGAATCACTATTCATAGATGTTTTATCAAATTAAACATACACAAGAATAATAATAAGATAAAATAATGCCTCATAATATTTATATATAAAATATAATATGGATACAATGTATTTGGGGTTAGGGCTTACACTAACATGTACCTCAACTAGAAAACCCAGAATTCTTTTGGTATGATATCAATGTGACTTGTAATGAATGTAACGTGCTTTGATCATACTGCAATGGGCTTAGCATTGACTGCAACGTGCATTGCTTAACTTTTTCACATGTTTTGTTAAAATTATCAAAATTGAGATTCAACATTTTCCCCCTTTTTGATGATGACAAAACATGGAAAGAGTTTGCACTCCCCCTCAATCAATGCATCTGCTTTAAACTTAAACACACTAAAAAAAATTCAAACTTGATCAAGGGTTTTAAGCCTTGTCGTTATGGGTAAGTTAAGCACAATTTTTCATATAGACTCAAGTCATGTAAATCAGAGCAATTGAGTCTCATGGATTAGATCAAATTCAGATTGATTTAATTCAAACTCTTAGCCACATTTCTCCTCCCTTTTGTCAACATAAAAAATGAAAGAATAATTTAACACAAGTAAAGAGACAAAATGGCTAGAAATATGGAATATATCATTAAGATCAATACACGTAACACAAAATCCATAAGCAAAAATAAGTAAATAATGCAAGTGAGATGCAAAATGTAGATCATTAGCCTAGGAAATCATGGAAATGGATTCTTAGGGTCAATGATCCAATGATCCCGGTTAGTGAGATCAAATTCATCCTCACTCTTTTTCTCATCTTTAGAATCACTCAAGAGCACTGTGGTAGGAGGATATGGACCATATTCAACTACAGGTTCCTCTTCCACAACTTCCTCAATCCGAATGCTAATGGATGGAACAAAGTTAACTCCATGAGTGCCTTTATCACTTGGCTCTGAAGTTTCCTCCTTAGCTAAAGTGTCTTGATCCATAAATTCTCTGAATTTTTGAAGAATTACTCAAGCTTGAGCCATAATCATTTCATCTTGCTTCTCCTGCTCAGTTTTCTCTCGAGTTCTTGAATGCAAACTAACCAATAAGTCGTTATTGGCTTGAAGTAGACTAATCATGGTTTCAATTTTTCCTCGAGTCTTTTCTTGAAATGCTTCAGAATTTGCCTTCAATTCTCGAAGCTCTTTCCTCAAGCTAGCAACCTTACTTGAGCTAGCATCCACGGTTTCTTCAAGATGTGAACTTTCACCCATCTTCGACTCTTTTCTCCTCTTTGGAGCCTTTCTCTTATCGTCATTTGCCTTTAAAATAGTCACACAATATTTGGGAATTGGCTTCATCACTTCATCCTTGGGGTTCACCATCACATCGTCATCTCTCAATTATAAATGAAAGGCAAATCCTCGCTCAACCGTCTCATACAGCCTCATTAGCCTCAATGAGTCAATTCGAATCTCCCTTGATTCAATCTCTTGTTTTGACTCGAATCCATTCAGCTTTACCTTGAAGTACTTGAAGATCTTCGTCAAGTGACTCCCATAAGGCATATTGTCTTCCCTTTGCCTTCCCTTCAATGCAAAGTTTGGAAGATTGAAGTTCTTCACCTTGTCGAGTATCCAATCAATGACGACCCATGTGAAATTAACTTGTTCACCCTTCATCAGTAGATACATCAAGATTTCATATTGCAAGGTGAATGGTGACTGTGTATATGATTTTGGTTACAACACCTTAGTGAAAGTTGTATGAACTAACTTCCATCTTGCACCAAAATCATTTTGATCAAGATTCTTCACTCCTTGTTCAATTTTTGAACCACACCATGGTTCTCAAATATGAATCTCCTGCTCTCATCAGTGTTCACCACTACGATATTCCCTTCCATATCGACAAATTCTTTGAGCCCCTTCTCTTTTTTGACTCGCATCCCAACAAGATGCAAATTGAAGAGCTTGTTAATGAGCCTCTCATCAATTACAAAATCTACTCCATTGACACCACTCTTAACACCGATTTTTTGAAACGAACAAAGTCGTCTTCATCATCATTTACCCGACGCTCAGCATTTGCATAGAACTCCCTTACTAAATCGGGGTAATAATCAGAGGCTTCGATGCAAAAGTCTCTCACTTGAATCTCACAAAGTCATTCTCAATATCAACTCCACCTTCTCTTAACGATTTAAAATCAAATACTTTGGAGTCAGAGAAACCAACCTCTTTTAGATTGTCGAACAACTTCTTTGCTTTTTCATTCACAAACCGACCACTATCCTTAGTCGATTCTTCCTTGGTTCTTGGTTTCTTCGACTGTTTCGAAGGAGAGGTGACTGGAACTCCAGATTTTGTGTAGACATGTTTTTCCCTTGGACGTTTCAGTCCCTTAGAAGCTTCTCCTTTGTCGAATTTCTTCGGAGCTTCCTTGGATTTCTACTTCATATCTTTAGATTGCTTCTTGGGTGCCATATAATGTGAGTGAGATGTGGTTGCAATGTACGTTAGGGTTTTGGTGTTTGGTGAGAAATCTGTGATTTTGAAAGGTTTAATAATTGTCGGAAGTGTTTTTGGGTGATCAAAATGACTGAGGAAAGTTTTTCGAATTTGGGATTTGAGAGAAAACAAGGAGGAGTTCAGAAATTTGCTTTTGAGTTTGAAATGCGGAGAGAGAAGGAAACTGAAAATTTCAAATTTAAATTTGGGAAAACAGCTCTACGCGACTTGTATGACATGCTACGTACGTTATATTAAGTCTATGAAGACTAACGTATTTAGCATGTCGTACAACGTGAGTTAACGGGTAAAGGTGTCTTAACTCAACGTTTATAGCACATAGATATGAAAGATACAACGTACCTTACACAAGACATAACATGCGTTATGGCCAGAATCGAAACCATCAACGTATCTTGAACAACCTTTAACGTTCGTAGTACCAAGTCCTCTCAAACCAGTAGTTCTGCTTCTATCACAATGCGTATTACACCTCATACAACATGTTTAGAGCCCTCACACCTGATACTCCAATATTTTCCTTGAAATTGTTAACGTGCATTGCACCTTTTGCAATCCAGGTTACACAAACCCAGAAATATTTCCTCTATTCATCATCGATGATCAACGCGTCTTACATACGCTAGAATGTGTGTTTACATTAACCCAGATATAAACAAGTAGACAACCTTGATGATCAACGCATCTTAGGCCTTGTACAACGTACCTTACGTTTGAACTATAAAGTTCCAGTAGCA
>CAODLS010902038.1:0-25354 GCA_948243855.1 Flueggea neowawraea | reverse complement strand
ATTCTAAAAGTGTTTTTTCCTCTTATCTGAATATGTATTATGATGTCAACATTTCTCAGCCTTTTGCAGTGTTGATATAGTTTATTCAGCAGAAACATGTGCTGATGCTTGGATTGAAAAGGAAGTATGTGACAGTACCCCTCTAATAATGAAAAGTAATTATGTGTTTTACCACATTAATCATTCAAGAGTTTATGAACTGTATATTAAGTGCTAGATGAATTGCTCTTTTTTGCTAATAGTATGTCACTTCTTTTACTTTAATGGAAGGAGTTCATTCACTTCTCTATACTTATTTATCAGTAACATGAACTATAGCGGGAATTTTGCTCTTCTAATTTCTCTGTATACTTTCAGTGCAGTAACCTCTCCATTGTCTCATCTTTCTCTGATGCCTCTTCATTTGTGATTCAATCAAAGTTGAACAAAGCAGATACATTTTGCTTTTTACTTTGAGTTTTTGTATCATGTGGTAAAAATTATTGAAAGTTGTAGAGAGTCCCAAAGTAAAGTGAAAACAACGTTAAGTGTGGGCATTCCCTGGTTTAAGGAACTCTTCTTTTATTTTCAATTCTCTTGGATGAGAGTTTCACATTCTTGTGTTGCATAGTTTGTATTTACTCTGTGTAAGTGTGTTTTTTTTATTTTTTATTCCTACCCATTAGTTACAACTGCCTGCAATTTGTTTGGACAATGAACTGCCTACAATTTGACTCAGCGTCCATATTGTCACGTATTGGCCCTTGAAATTTATTTGTTTACAGGTTGTTGCCTTGAAGGAGGATGGATGCCCCAAAGTGTGGGTTGTGACTTCTGATCATATTCAGCAGCATGCTGCTCATGGAGCAGTATGTATCACATGTATACTCGACTATATTTTTTCTGAATGAAGCTGATTGAGTCCACATAATCCTTTTTTCCCTTCACTACATTCACGGGTCTTTTTTCTATTTTGCTTATGATTACCCTGTTTTTAGATATATCCTTGCATTCTACAAAAGGCAGATGCCATTTTTATATCAGTTCAAGAGGCCAGTAATCAAACCATTTTTATATAGTATGCATTCTATAAACTGCATACTATATATGTTTATTTTTCAAAAGAGACTATCTAAGTACTATTATATTACTTCTAAAATAATTTTTCAGACATGTAAAAGAAAGAAGTTTTTGGTATGTTGATATTGTTACTTCAGGGCAAAGATGTGATAATTTCCTTTTACCTTGTTATCAGATCTCGCTCCTATCTTCATCTCTGTCCTTAAAATCCTACTTGCTTATTTTCAAAACAAAATAATGCCTCTTATTGAGTTTGGGATGACAGAATGTGTGGTCTTAACACACGGTTGGGATTTTATCTTATGGCTTGAATAGTTGACAAACAAATAGGCATCTTACTGAATAACTATGACAATTAAAAGATGTCACAAAGCCATGCTCTTTTATTATCCTGATGGGCTTTCGTTCTGCTGTTGTGACAGGGAGCCTTTGTTTGGAGTTCCAAGGCACTAATTTCTGAAGTGAGGATCCATTGTCTTGCCTGCTAATTCTCTGGTATCAGATTATTAATCGTCAGTTAGATCATAACATCCATGGTTGTTTCAATGCAGATTAAGACCTCGCAAAAGGAGGTGGAACGAATACTTCAAGAACAGAGGTAAGCTCTACACGAAGAAAATTTTCATTTTCTTTTTTTTTTTTCTTTTGGGCAAAATATGAGTGTTGAAAATTGTTTAAAATATGGCTAATAGTGATGAGAAGAGAGTTTGTTGTGGAATTAGTTTCTTGGTGACTGTGAATGCTATTGCTTCTGACGTACACCATTACGTTCATATTTTTGGTATTGATTATTCAAGATTGCAAATTGTTGTTAGCAACTTATCTAATGTCAAAGTTGTTTCTGTAAAGAGATCAACGAATCAGTTGGCCCATGACTTAGCCAGCTCCGCAAATTCGATATCTGGTCCCTTCACTTGGGATTATTTCTTCCTTCCCAGTTGTATTCCCACTGCTGAAATGGTCTTTTTATATCTAAAAAATGAAGCACATCAGCCTGCAATCATGCCATGATCTCTCTCTCTCTCTCTCTCTCTCTCTCTCTCTCTCTCTCTCACTCACACAGGAGCACACGAGAGAGAGAGAGAGAGAGAGAGAGAGAGAGAGGAGTGGATTACATAACTTTGCTGTGCATATTAAAAAGCAATGACTTAATCTTTGTCTGCTTTCAGGCCGACTTATTTCCAGGGTAGATTGCTAAAGCATAATCTTGATTCAGAAGTGGTAGATGCTTTAAAGGATCTGAGGAATAAGCTAGCTGAGGAGGAGTTAAGAAGCAAGTGATGCTATCCACTTATGGCCACCATGCCCTTTGGCTTGCTTGACGTAACTTTGTTGTGCAAAATGATGAATATTACAAGGCAACTATTTCTTAGGTAGTGATAGCTAGCATTTCGGCTGACCTCCATTTTTAGGATTTTTTTTTTTTCTTATATTCTACTTGGGATGGAAAGGAAATGATGGATGCCACTCTTATTATATATATTTTTTGATAAGTATAATCTAATTATATAATGTATAATCTTAATTTCAGGTCCTTTCTTACATGAAATAAAATACCATTATTTGTAACTTGTTAGAAATTCTATAATATCTATTCTTATTCATTTAGTCCTTGCAATCTTTTTTTGAATTGGTCGTCCTTGCAAATTGTACACTGAGCAACGTAATACTTTTGTGGATTATTTGTATAATCTCCTTTAAATTGCATGTGCTTTTCTTTAACCGACCGTCTGTTGGTTAGAATGATAAGGGCCTCGATGATCCAACTCAAAATTATTAAGCCCTCAGCTCAATGCATCATTTTAAGTGCTTTTTCTTCGACGAAATTATAGGGAAAATTACACAATTATGGTAAAATGAAATTCAAAAATTGATGTTTAGATCCAGTCCAAACAAACTTTGAGGAATGAAAACAGGTTTCAAACCTCTCTCAAAAATACCAGATTTAAAGTCTCTAAATATCTTCAAAAGTCTTCAATGGTTCCCAAAAGTTTTGGTCTCTAAAAGTCTCCATCTGGTATTTTTCAAAAATAAGTTTTAACGTTTCCAAAATTCTCCAAAAGTCTAAATCTGGTATTTTTCAAAATAATTTTGAACGTGTTTCTATTTGTTAAAATTGAAATTCTGTTTAGTTTTTTTGTCAAAATCTGAATTTCATTTAGGACATTTGACATAATTAACTCAAAATTATATGGCAAAAAAAGAGAGCTAATTATGCCATGTGTCAGTATATACCCTGTAATTTGACAAATAGAAATACCAGTTTCATAATTATTAAAATGTCAATTTTTTTAATATTCTAGTGTTAAAATACCATACTCTTAATTATTTGATTGAAAAATACCACATTCAATCAAATAAAAGCCAATTTCTCGTCTATTTCGTCAATTTTTTTTCTCTCACACTCTCTGTTCTCTCCTCTCTTTCTCTCTCTCCCCCTCACCCTAACCTAACTGTCGGTTCTCTCGTCTCTCTCTCCACTCGCAGTAACCCTAACCACCACAGCGTCGCCTTACTCGCTCTTCTCTCCTCTCTCTGTTCTCTTCATCGTTGCGCCTCCTTTGTCGCTCTTCTCTCCTCTCTCTATTCCTTAGATCTCTTCTTACTCTGTTGTGTCTCGTGCATTAGATCTGAAAAACAGAGCCGCGACGAGACAAGATCTCAGGCGACGTCGGTTTCGCATTTAGCAGTTTTCATGCCTTCTCTCCTCCCCGTCGTTATCTCACTTCGGGATCCATCGCTTCATACCTTCTCTCTTCTGTCCGTCGTTGCGTCTTTCTCTCCTCCACCTCATATTGTTTCTTCTGTCTGCCGTCGTGCCTTTTCTTTGTCGTGCCTCTGTTCTCGTGGTCGATTTGTCGCGTCATGCCTCTATTCTCGTTGTCGGAGTGGTGTTGGCTCTTGAGGGCGCAACCCTAGTTGCCTTTCCTTTTTGTGCTAAATTACGCCAATGCCCTTCATTTTAAAAATTTTCCAAAAAAAACTTTTTAATGTTGTTTATTGTGAAGAAATCTTTTAATATTAGTGTTTTGATGTTTTGAATTATTTTTTATTTTGTATTTGAAGAGTTGCGGATAAATTTGGATACACTCAAAAACTATAAAAAAAATTATATTAAAATAGAATTTTGGAACTATTGGATACATTTGGATACATTTAGAGACTATAACAAATATATAAAAATTGAAATTTGGAGACATTGGATACATTTGGATGCATTTGTTTACTATAAAAAAATTGATATTTGGATAAATTTTGGAGATTGTCAAAAAAATTGTAAAATTATATTAAAAATTATAATTTTGAGGCATTAAATTTAATAAAATATTAAATTAAAAATTTATTATATATATAAAAATTGTGATTTGGAGACATTTGGATACTACTGGATGCATTCTGAAAGATCATACTTATTCTCCCTTAAAATTTATTTTTTCGCAAAAAATCAATTTCTCGCAAAAATATATAGATTTTTTGCTAAAATGGCATTTGTCAAATTTATTTTGTCTTATCTAGCATTTTTTATATTTGAAAACTTGCATGAAATTTATCAAAATCTAAATTTTAATTTAGAATAAATGTTAAATTTTTCCAAAAAAATGTAAATTGTAGATTGATGGGCGGATTAATTTATTTGCATGCATACTGTATTTTTTTATTTTAATACTGTATAAGATTTTTATTTATTGCATTTTTATTGGGTTTATGTTTCTCTCTCTTCAAATCCTCTCCATGCCTCTCTTTCACTCGCACACAATTCATGTTTATCTACCCTTTTTTGTCTTAAAAAAAACATCACATCAACTTCTCCAACCCTAATAAAATATTATTTGTTAACATTCACAAAAACTTTTGAGTATATAGCAGAGCACATTGGATAAAAAAAGTAACCTATTCACATGGAGATTTATCTTGGGTTTAACTATTTATTTGCTAGATGCCAATATAAAATAGATTTTGAATATGCGTGTGTCTGTGAGAGCGTATTTATATTTATTAAATGCCACCTTGCTTAAGTTGCTAGATGAAGCTGTATAATTAATCTGTGAAATAAGTCATGGATGAAGGATCCATGTTGGATAACTATGTAATCAATGCTAAGTGTAAGTAGGTTTAGCATAATTCCATCTTAAAACCAAAGATAGTCCTAAAGAGAGATGAACTAAGATATAATACTTAGCATTCTGATTGAGGCATCTCATGGTGTTTATAAAATTCTAATTTGCACATGCGCTCCTTCAAGAAAGGAAAGAACACCATCACACATGATCATACATTGTGTGTAAAAAATGACCATGAGAATGAGAAATCTTGTTACACAAAATGATCTCAATTTCTCTAGTATGAGACCTCTTAATGAACAAGAGGTTCTCTACATTATCTACTCTTAGGACTCTTAACATGTACTTGGAGTCTAAATTGGTGTCATTACTTTAATATGTTGCCAAAAAAGTTATGCATGATTTGACTAGATGGGGTACACTAGGTAGGCATGCTAGTTCATGATGGATCTTATGGTGTAGGAGAGGAAGACTATTTTCTTGTCACATTTGCAAAGTTTCGTGGTTCGTTACAGTTTCTTTGAGAAACATAATAGTGAACATGAATTAAGTTTTCAAGAAATCAATAAGTTTTGAAAGCGGCCATTGTGGAAAGTGGACTAGGGTAAGACATATCATAAAAGAAACAAAAGCTTTTGTGTGAAGCTTTAAGAGTAGAAAATAAGTTTTGAGAACTATTGTATAACTTTAACCAATGTACAATGTTGTCGGTCGCACAACCCATTTTCCATATGATGTTCTCGAGTTTGATGAATGCGTATCCATTTGAGTACCATGATGGTTATGTCCCATCATGTGTGAGTGGGAGATGTTAGAAGACAGGTCTGCCAATGCCAAGTGTCATGGCTTAGAATTCTTGTTAAGCTCATGTTACGCTAGCGACGAAGTCAGCCTTATTCACTTGAACTATGCTTGATCAAGACTTAAGAAAGGGAAAAGAAAGAACACATAAGAGAACTCTTATGTAAGGAATGCTTTATTCACTCAAACTCTTGGATAATTCTTGGATGATTGCAAATGAGATCCCTCAAGGGGAATGTATACGCACACACCTCCTCAATGGACGATGGAGATCAATTCAATATTGATTATCTAGAATTCTCTACAATATTCTAGCTTTCTTTGTAAATATGTACAATGCTTTATACTTCTCTAGAATATTCTGGTCAACTCTAGACAAAGAGAATAAAGAGTTGGGCCATCCTCTATCATATTTTGGACCCTTCAAGCTTGACATGTGTCATTATCCCCACCTAAATTGAGCGACTCCTTCGTCGCATCCTCCTTGTAAGCTTGGCTTGTATCTTCGTGCCTCCATCATCCTTTAACTTGCCAAGTGTCGAAATCACATGTGCGTCATCGGTCTCTTTCTTAACAGGCACAATAATGAGATATGGTCCAATGCAAAACAATGTTGTTATGTGGAATCCAAAATGCCTTCTTTTTGTCCTAAAATTCCATACCCAAGTAAAGATGTCTATATTCAAGTGGAGCAATAGTTATGTCGAGCTTACCTTGCCACATTCCCATCCCCACCTCCATATCGTGACCAGTTCCCTCAATCAGTAATGACTTATGCATTACACTTTGCATAAAGCCATCACACTTTCAATGCTTGGCACTAAGTCCTTGGCCATGTAGATGTGGTATGTGCCAGTGTGTACAATCGCATCTAAAGTCTTGCCTTTGATCTCAGTTTCAACGAGCAAGCGGTCGACTTTTGGACCATCACTTGATTCAACATCCCAGGTTTTGAGACCAACAAGTTCTTGAAGAGTTCTAATGTCCATTGCCTTCTTTTCTATGACTTGCTTTCTTTTGCTCTTGTCTTGCCCCTTTCTCGTAGAAGCAACCACTGAAAGCTTCCCACACTTCGGACAATCCATTGCATAAGTAGCAAGTGATCTCCTTCTTCATTGCATTGTCCTTGCCATCCTTTTTCCAATGTCGTCAACCCTTAGAATTTGAAAGAGTCTTCTCATTGGGTCATTTGTATTTAATTGAGTCACTCTCTTCTCTGTTACTCGACCCATCATTCTCTTTATTCTTCCTCCCATAAGTTCGAGAAGGTCCCTCTTTAAAGAACTCAATCAATGATTCTACCACATCCATCACGGAAGCAAGGTCATGCACCTCTCTTCGCTCCAACTCTAACTTCGCGCAAGTTTGGAGTGCATCTTTTAAATTGAATAGTGCCTTCTTGTTCGGATAGTCAGGAATCTCTAAGATCAATTCTAAGAATTCTTTGACATAGTCTCACACACTCCCACGGCATTGGAGATGCCTCGACTTGGCCCAAGCTTTCTTATCTAAGTTGGTGGGTAGAATTGCCTATTGATTTCCTTCTTAAACTCGCCCCATGTGCCAATCGAGCAAGTTCCCTTCGCTATGTATCCATATCCACGTCTCCACCAAACCATCGCAGTGTTGACTAAATAGTAAGCTACATTATCAATCTTCTGTTACTCATCTCGGATGCCCACAATCTTGAAGTGTTGTTCCACAGTTCAAAGGAATTTGTCTATCTCCTTTGCACTCCTCACCCTATCAAACATCTTAGGCTTTGAAACATCTACTCTAAAAGGAACTAGAAGCAGGAGATTGGCCCACTATGCTCTTCATCAAGAGTAACTCATCGAGAACCTTCCTCAACTCCTGCTTAAGAGTCTCATTCTTTTCATTTAAGGAAACATGCTCGGCCTTTAACTCCCTCATCTCGGTGGCAAGTGTGGCAACATGTCCTTCTAGCGTGGCTATATTGGCAAGAAGAGAACTCTATATGATCTTTACCCTTTCAGAAGCATCAGAGGCAAGATGGCACCACTGAAGTCTTCGCGAAGTTGAGCTTGCTCCTCTTTGAACTTCTCCAACTTCAAGTCCATATCATCGATCCTCTCGCAATCTTCTCTCACAATGATCTCTACTATTGAGAGTCTAGCACTGACCTCGCTCAAAGCATCCCAAATAGTAGACTTGTCTCGCTTGCCATTGCTAGCCACAAGAGGCACCCATTCGACCTCCCTTGCATCATGGGTCACATCAACACTTAAAGCCATAAAAGCAATCCACCCAAAGATCTCAATATGCTCTGGTACCAACTGTTATGAGCTTATAATTCTCATCAAGCTTGTGCGGCTTTAGTCATTCACACTAGCGACTAAGTTAGCCTTACTCACCCAAACTATGTTTGATCAAGACTTAAGAGAGGGAAAATAGAGAACACATAAACGAACTCTTAGGCAATGCTCTGTTCACTCAAACTCTTGAATAATTCTTGGATGATTATGAATGAGAGCCCTCAAGGGGTATATGTACATACCCACCTTATCAATAGACGGTAGAGATCATTTCACTATTGATTATCCATAATTCTCTACACTATTCTAGCTTTCCTTGTAAAAATGTACAATGCTCTATATTTCTCTAGAATATTCTACTCAACTCTAGAGAAGGAGAAGAAAGAGTTGGGCCATCCTCCATCACATTTTGGACCCTTCAAGCTTGGCCCGTGTCACAGGTCATGGATGAAACCAAAACCCAAATTGACTCAATTATCGAATAGGTTTGATCATTAAGTGTGATTTAGTTAACCCAATCCTACATGGGTTTGAAGATGCTCTTAATTAGGGGGAAATCACACAATTAAACTGAAATGAAATTTAGAAATTGATGTTTAGATCCAGCCCAAATAGATTTTGAAGAATGAAAACACGCTCTAAACCTTTCTAAAAAATGTTAGATTTAAAGTCTCCAAAAGTCTTCAACGATTCTCAAAAGTCTTGGTCTCCTAATGTCTCCAAAAGTCTCTATCTGGTATTTTTCAAAAATAAGTTTAAACATCTCCAAATGTCTCCAAAAGCCTCCATCTGATATTTTTTAAAATATGTTTGAGCGTGTTTTTATTTGTCAAAATTAAAATTCTGTTTTTCTTTTTGTCAAAATCTGAATTTTATTTGAGACATTTGACATAATTAACTCTTTAATTAGGTTTAAGAGCGCCCAACTTCTGTCAATATAAAAGACTGCTAGGAAGTAGGTGTGTGAGTTAATAATTTACAAAAAATACATGAAAACTCTCCCTCTCCCTTCTCTTGGAGCCATCGGCCTTAGTAGAAGAAGAAAGAGAGATTCTTTTTGCTTGCACATGATAGATTATCCTGCTAGAGATCATTATGGTAATTCTTAGTTGCAGGTATATTCCACGTTCTTGTCAAGTTCATGGTTATGGTTCGTGGTGAGTAGTAACAACTTGTTTTTTAGAGCATTCAACTGATCTATTCCGTTGCATATTTCAAAATAGGCTCGATCACTTGTTTAATTAGTCATTAATTATTTTATGTTTATTTGGTATTGGATGTCTCCATCGATAAATTATTAAGATTATCAATCAAAATGTTCTCAAAGAGTGAGAAACCTCTAGTGTGTCCGTGCTTTGAAGAATGGTCAACACACCCTTACTCAATGGTTAAGCTAAGGTGTTATTAATTAATGATCATATGACCTGGCCACAAAAATTTTCAATTCTGTGGAATTGACAAAATTTTAACTAGGGTTTCTTAGTATATTTCAAAAATTTAATCGCGGATATATCATTACTCTCTCATTAACTCAAATTTATCCAGTCCCTTGGCGATGCATCTAGCTTTTTTCCCCCTTTTTATTATTCTTTCCTTTTCACAATATTAGTTCATTTAGAAAAAAAAATGTTCTTCTTCTTCTTTTTTTTTTTTTGCAAACACTTGTCATTTGGCAAATTTAGTCCAATCTTTAGTGTCGCTTACAAATCAATAAAATGTTGGTATCTTATAAGTCATTAATAGGAATATATGGTATATTGAAAAGGAAATCCCATTATGTATTCCTAGGGTCAAGCCAGCTGAGTTCAGAAAGGCATAATATTATAATGCGCGGACTCAACTTAGCTAATACTAATTAGTCATTATATTTAAATTAATTTTTTTTCTTTATCATGAATATTAGTTCAAATTTAACTGGTACGATTTATTTCTTCCAAAAAATGGTCATGATTCAAATAATTTGTCAAATATTGTATTCCAGATCAATCCATATGAAATGGTTTCTTACGCATCATATATGTTTCAAAGAATAATATCATTATAGTGATTCAACATTTATAAGTCTAAAATAACTATCACAATCAATACTAGTATTAATAAACATCAGTATTTGACAATTTTAAGCCACATCAACATTTGATGGTGTTATACCATGCCAGCTTTTGATGGTTTTTCTAAAAGTAATTAAATTTTATTACGTTTAATTTAAAGCAATGAATTAACAAAGGTTAAAATAAAAACCTCACTACTTAAGGTTTTTTTTTTCGTATTCGGAACTATGGCATCAAGAAATTAGGAAAACCTGCAAAGTCAATATATTATTACAATTGTCTCTTTGTAAAAATGGTTTTGAGCTACATCTACCTGACCGATTTCCTTTTCAAAATAAAGCAGTAATAAATGCCAAATTGAAATACGTAATAAATTTTGAATATAAATTTGATAAGTCCATTAAATTCATAATTCAAAGAGTTGATGGAAAGAGAGATAAAATATGGTAATATTGCAAAGTTCGTTGAATCTATATGTACTTAGTAATTTGACAACCATATATTAATTCTTCTCAACTTAGGCCCTTAAGCATGTATGATACATTTTTCATTTTTATCATTTGGAAATGTGAGCTTATGTTATTCTTAATTCTTGAGTATTGAAAAGTCATACGAAAAAAATGATTCACGTATTTCATGATGCATATATTTTAACGTTAAGGGAGAGAGAAGGAGATAAACATAAATATCACACTAAAATTCACATATTATGTAAGTTTTCAAAATACAAATCAAAAAATTGTGAGAATTCTGTTTTGGAAATTATATATAAACTGCAGCTTGTTGATAATATATGCATGTTTTGATATATACAGTTGTAAACGTGCGACAATTTAAATTGAAAGAAGAAAGAGATAGAAAGAAAGTTATCAGAGAATACAAAGGTGCATGCAGGATTTAGGGTTGTGAAGTATGTATCTGTTGCTTGCAGAGATTGAAAATTAAAGGATATGATTCACGAGACACCTGCTTTCTTATTAACTCTGCCATTCATACACATACGCATGATCATAGGTATTAAAAAAAAAGGTACAAACTTACAGCAATAATAATAATTGGAATAAGGTCCTTTGAGTCGACAGAGATAAAGAGAGCGAGTTAGGGCACACACCAACTCCACCTCTCTCTCCAACAACAACTTAGTTCCAATATTGAATCCATGCCCTAACTCCCTGCATTTAATGAAAAGTCCGATGGTCAACTCTCTCTATATATACTCCACGATAATCCCATTCATTCATCATTATTATTATTAGGCCCACTCCAATAGTCCTGGTCTGGTCAGACAGTCAAGATTTTGACTCACACATTTAATTAAATCCAACGGTGGTGGTGGACCCTTCACTTTCTTATGTGTTTGTGTGTGGATTGTGATCATACTCTGTCAAGTCACACATTTAGTCCCAAAACTTGTGTTGTTTTTTGTCCTTATAGCTTATGTGGTGTCACTATGGTCACTACCTGTTACTTTGTCACTTCTTGCTCTAAATTCATCATTGCATTTTCTGCAATTAAGAGTCGGCCACATTGTACACATACATAACCTCAATTAATTAACCATATACTTGTTATATGATTCGGGTCTTACTTATTAGTTTGAGTTTTGATTAAGATGAATTAATTTCTGATATAATATTAGGGCAGCTAATTAATTATAGTTAAATGATTTATAGAAATTTCAACTCCAATGCATTTTTACTTAAAGCGGCATATGGGAAAATGTTGTAATAGCTGTTAGAGATAATATTGTAATTAGATGATGTGAGATTCTCCTCCCGTAAATTTGGACAGCCTTTTCAGATCACAAAGTCTCTTTTTGTGTTCTTTCCTTTTTATATCTCTCTAATTACTTACTCAGTATTAATTAGATTCTCCATTTCAGTTATGAGCTTTGGGTTTGCTTGATTCGACTTTCTGGGAAGTTAATTATTAAAAAATTATTTTTCAAGAAGTGACTTCCAGGAAAATAATGTATAATTATTTTTTGTTGCAATTTTAAATTCCTAAGAAGTGTAATTTATTGTATTTGGTTAAAAATTGTACTTATCAGAAAATTGGTTAAAAAAGTTAATAATACCCTTATTATTATTAAATTTAAATTAATAATATAAAAAACTAAATAAAAGTATTTACTTTATTACATAAATATATCTCCAATGAGCATTAAAACTATAATTTTTAAATTTGACAAAAATAAATTTATTTAATTAAATAAAAAATATTTCATATATAATATTTCATATAAAATATATTTTTTGAAATGATTAATAAACTTTTATAAAAATTTATCTATATAAAATAATCAAAATTTTATTTATGAAATGATAAATAATTTTTTTAGAAATAAATATAAATTTGTAAGTAAATAGTATTATGAGGATATATTCGCAAATATTATTATGTCAACTAAATAAGTTAAATTTCCTGACCCCTTCAAGAAATTACTTTCTAAGGTTAAGAGGCCTGACTTATCAAAAAGATCAATTTCTTTTGTTCAATTAAGTAAAAAAGGTTTTTCAACTTCCCAAAAAGTTACACTTTTCTCACCAATTAATTTCCAACCAAACAAATCTTAAATTTTTAGATGAGATGTTCATGATATTTGCACACCCAAAAAGAAGGTTCAACATCATATGACAAGGTGTACTGTATTGTTCTCTAACTGACAGGTCTCTCAATCCATATAGTGTTCGAATCTGATAAGGGTCGTCTGACCAAAATTATGGGGCCATGGCTTAGAGGTTCGATTGTGATAACTCCTGTAATTCTAATGAACCCGTAGAGGTACCAACCTTTCAATTATAATTAGTGCCATTATGGCTTTACCAAACTTCACCGATCCTCACAATTATATGTCTATTGTGAACGGATCTAGCTAGAAACATTCTTGTCACTGTAGCTTGCTAGGGTTTCCCATCACGGACATTTCTTCTATCCATATGCATAATATTTTTTTATATTAAGAACCAATTATGATCTTCTTATTTATCAGATGCATTAAATTTTTCTAGTTAGTTCTATTTTTTTAATAAGGCAGCTTAACTACGTATATGTTGACTGGATTTTTGCTAAAAAGAGATTGAAAATTTCTATAATACACGTGTACTTGGTATCCACAAATTAAAGAGAAAATTACGCCACTTGGCTTTTTTGACATTTTTTACATCTTAATGTCACATTTCCAACAAAGGAGATTATATTTTCTATTATCGAATATTTTCATATAAATTTCACAAATGCCACAATATATTCTTATAACTGTCAATTTATGTCTCCTCTCTCTCTCTCTCTCTCTCTCTCTCTCTCTTCTCTCTCTCGTCTCATCCCTGACAGTCATTCTCTTTGCCTCAAACATATTCTCTCTTAATCTCCTCGCCAAACTCTCCACTACCTTTGTATTCTCCACTGCCTTCCTAGGACTATCGTTGCTGAAACAAACAAAGCCCTATCTAGAAAATGTGACAAAGAGACAGTCGACGTTGAAAAGGAGTGAACCTGGTTGCGCCATTAACCTAGAAGACCGACGCCTGAGGGACGTTGACGAAAAGCAGTGGCACAAATTTGAAAGATGTCGATAAAGTGCAGCGGTTACACGGATCCGGAAGACAAGAGGATGAGAAATATCAGAGAGTGGCAGAGACGAGATGAGATGAGCAAGACCGGTGGGATCATTTATTGCGACTATGACAAAAAGCAACGACATTTGGTGGTGGCGACGTCATGCATCGGGCTTCTCCAGTCATGGTGGCGAACGATGCCTTGGTGGTGGGCATAGGTAGCGGCGGTGGCCAGGGTTTTAAAACCCTAGTTGCAACCTCAAATATGAAAAATTATATTTTAGTCATTTTTAGTTTGTAAAATTATAAAATAGTTTCTAAATTTATAATTTCATCCTATTAATTACTACAAAAAGTCCTAAAATATTGAATTAGAATGAAATGTTTTCAATTTTATTGGTTTGCACTCATTTTTGTACATGTTTTATAATCACTTGTTGGTGTTGTGCTCGTTTTATACTCGTAATTGTACTGAATAACATAACAAATGAAAAATAGTTTTAAAACTTTTTTTTGTCTCGTACTTATTTTTGTACTCTTTTATAAGCATTTTTTGGTATTGTACTCGTAAGTTTACAGAATAATAAAAAAGTTTTTAAATTATTTTGTCTTGTACTTATTCTGTACTCATAATTTTTTTGTCTTGTACTTATTTTTGTACTCATTTTGTATTCATTTATTGGTATTGTACTAGTTTTGTACTCATTTTTGTACTCGTCGGGCCTGGCTAAAACATGGCCAACTTTCGTGCGTGTGATCAAAGTGCTCAGTTTGTACTCAGTTTTGCATGTATTTGTTGTATTATACTCGTTTTGTACTCATTTTGTGCCTGGTCAAACTTTCTAAGCATAATCAAAGTACTCAGTTTGTACTTAGTTTTGTATGCATTCGTTGCTATTGTACTCGTTTTAAGTCTACTCAAACTTTCTAGCTCGTAATCAACACAAAGTTTTTTGACGTGTGGTAAAAAAGTAGTCAAATTTAGGCATTTCTAAAATGCTATTTTAGCGTATTTCCATTTGTGAAATGGTTTAAAATGTTATTATATTTGTAAAATTAAGGCCTTTTTTGTTGTGTTTCTATACTTTTCCGTAAATTAAAGTATCAATTCCAAAATTTAAGTCGCATATATACAAGCAAATCTTTTTTCTTTTTTCTCTAGTGGTCTGGAGAGAGCACAATTCTAATTTTTCTTTTCGTTTTTTCTTTTCTTTTGCAGTTGCGTCTTTAAAATACTACATTAATAGTTAATCTAGTTCCTCCAGATTTTATCGAGAGACTACTAGACGGGTCATCACACAATCTTCCTCACACACTTTTCATCTCTTCTCTCCGGCTCTCACCATTATTATTTATCATTCAATTGCATAAGCAGTGTGAAGTTGGAAAGAAGTTGAAAAAGATGCAATAATGTAAGTCGACATATATTGTCTGATTCATTAATTTTTTTCACATTTAAAATGTTTTTTGAGATGAATATTGTATACACTTCACATCCTTAACATCATTTCTTGGACCTCGAGAGTCTCAAAAGGAACTACACTACACACGCGTCTAATAAAAAAATATACAAATGAATCTGACACCACATATTTATTCAAAACTTAAACACAAGTGAGTCAAACAACATATTTTTGCTCAAAACTTTAAGGTCCATGCATGATCTAGTTCTTCTCTAGGCTGCCCAAATCTAACATCATTGATCGTAACAAGGTCTATAGCATAGCGTGATGTGGAGTAATCCAAAACCACCCATTCAATAAAACTTAGAATGCACGTGATTGTGAATAGGAATTGAACTTATACACAATTAGAATTTCTTTCGCCGTTAAAAGAACAAAATTTTCTTGCTACTAATTAATTGTACTGTTTTCTCACTAATTGGCTTTAAAGAGAAAAGTTGACAACAAACATTTTTTCGCAGATTTTTTTCTTGTTGATAAGTTTGCCAATAAAGTTTTGCTAATTGGAGAAAAAACAAACAAGAGTAGTAGGAAATTGACTATTTTCGCTAATTAGCTAGAACGTGTTGTCTATATATATATATATATATATAATCAAAGATAATTAGTGAAAAATTTTTACATTGGTCATCAGGTAACAATTAAAGTTGCTCTCGCTAATCAATAAGAAAAATATATATTTAGAGACAAATAATATAGTTGCTTATTAATTAATTTTTTAAAACTGATAATTTTGTAATTAAGATTTTAATATTAATTTTTGAATAATATTTGAATAGTAATATTATTTGTAAAAAATAAATGAAAATTAAAAACTAAAACTGATTAGCAATGATTAAATGAACATTTTGGTTACTAGGATGGTTTTGTTTGCCTATAGGCTCCCAAAGATGGTCATGTGCATGGTAACTTGATGGTGAAAACTTTTGATGGATCAATGGTTGAATAATTTAGTGTTGCCTAATAAAACATTGAGGATTTTAGTTGGGAAAACATCTTTATTTTCTGGATCAAGCATAATAAATTCTCACCACTTATCAAAAAAATTGGGGAAACGTCTTTAATCTCCAAGTTCTTCAAGTTTTAGGTCCAAAATCCTTAGCTCTAAGCTCTCTGAGCTCCTCGGCTTAATTTGGATCAACTTCTTGCTGCCCTATACAAGCAAGTGAATAGATGGGATTGGAACTGCTTTATATATCTAAATATCGATTTCAAGTGCAAGTTCAGAGTTTAAGTGAATTTAAATGAGGATTATTATGCGATTTATAACTGCTTAACGGTGGAGTAGTTACATGTTTTACAAGTTCTTTGTATTTGTTTGACTAGGTTTTGCTTGTTAGATCTTTGTCAAGTATTGAGCTTTGGTATTAGGTTATTGGGCTTGGTTTTGACATATCAACTATTTATTTGACTAACTCGTTCTTGAAATTATTGTCAGGTCAGCGATCTTAACAATATGGCTTATTAGCTTGTTTAAGAGAAAACATTATAAAAGTAAGTAAATAGGAGATAAATAGTAAAAGTAAAACTAAATCACATGAAATTTGATTATAAAAATATATAAAATATGCTACCTTTTCCTATATTTTAAACGAGTCCATAGGAATTACTGACAACATTGAATTAAATTTATAGTTAAGGGACTACACTAGATAAATATATTTGAAAGCGAACTAAAAAGCAAATTTAGTTGAATGTCTATTTGCACTTCTATATAGATAAACGTGGTGTCTTTAATTAGGTGCCTAGCATTAAATGCCAAGCATGCTTGAATAGCAACATCCGTAATTTGTTGAATTAGCGTATTAAACAGGATTGTAAATAGGAACTATGATGACTTTCTGGCTGTAAGTTCATCTTATCTTTTAGGTCTTGTTTGGTTAGAGAAGAGTTAGTGGAAAAAGTTGCATTTTCTAAAAAGTCTAAAAACTTTCTTTGTTTGGTTAAATCGAAGAAGTTGAACTTGCTGGAAAATTAACTATTTGACTTTCTCTTGAGCTCGGAAAGTAACTTCCTGAGGGGGGTTAGGAAATCTAATTTTCTTAGTACCAACAATGCAAATTTACAAATATATCTTCAAAATACTATTTACTTATAATTTTCTATTTGTTTTTAAAATTTATAAATTATTTCATAAATAAAGTTTTAATTATTTTATATAGGTCAATTTTGATAGAAGTCACAAAACATATTTTATATTTTTAATATTTTCAAAATATATTATATATATAATATTTTTATTTAATTAAATAAATTAATTTTCGTCAAATTTTAAAAAAATTAGTTAGAATTGTATGAACTATTAACTATAATTTTATTTCTCATAAGAGATATATTTTATATAATAAAAATAAATATTTTTTCTTTATTTTTTATCATATGATTAATTTAAATCTACTAATAATAAGGGTATTATTGATTTTTTTCAACCAACTTCTTGGAAAGTACAATTTTTAACCAAACACAATAAATCACACTTCCTTAAAATTCAAAACAGTAATCAAACACATATGTATATTACTTCCCAAGAAGTCGCTTCATGAGAAATGACTTCCTAGGATTAACTTCCCGAGAAGTTGAACTGAGCAATCCCTTAGTATTTTTTGAATCAACAATCATGCTTAATTAATTCTTTGATAGTGCAATCACTCTTATGTTCTGATAAAACGAAAATCCAAATCTCATAGACATTCAAAGTGAACACCAAATTTAAGACATAAATCTAGTATTTCATTTCTATACTATATATAGTTATCTTTGTGCCAACTGGACTTTTAACAATTAACATAACTGGATGACAAATAATGATAGAATCAGAACTAAACTCAGTTGAGGTTCGACAATATGCAAATCAATATTAACAAACTTGATACTATATATATAGAAAGAGAGAGACGCATGCACACATAATATATTAGAAATCAATTGAGTTTAGAAGTAAGAAAGTAGTATATTAACATATAAATATCTAACATAACACTACAAACACATAAAATATACCAAAAATATTAATATAAATATATCACAAATATACGATATACATGTAGTTTTATGAAAGGTGGCGCCGTATATAGGAACTTGAGCAAAATGTCATGGAGGTAAAACTGTGTTCCCAAACCGCTTAGTCTCGACTACAAGGCTATTGTATAGTCATGCTTTCACATTGTCTAGAAGTCGAGGACAAATATTGCTTACAAACACTTTTCTCTCTTAAACCACTGAGATATATTTTCAAGGACAAAATTGTGAGGACCCAAATCCACAGCAGACAATACCTTAGTAGATGGACTTAACGTACGATCATTGAATGACATAGTTCACAACAAAAAGTATATACGTCTGGGAAAGGCCTAAAGACCCCCTTGGCTACGTCAGTGATGATAGATCACATATAATTTGATTAGAGAAATTTTGAGGAGAAAAAAATTCATATATATTGCACTTAATTCTTGATAAAAAAATAATTACAATTTTTACAAAATTCGCTTCTAAATTAAAGTTTTTATTATATAAAAAGGTAAATCTTTATAAAAGTGAAATTTTGACATGACATGATCAAACTACACAACATTTTAAAAAGCGTCCAAGTTTACCTAAATGGGTTAAGTTATAAAAGGGTTGATACCGAAAATATAACTATATGATTCCTATTTTTTTAGATTAAAACTCTTACTCTCAAAGCAATATGCAGTTTGGCAAGACTTACGCCATTGAAACAGCTGTCAAGGCATTACATTGACGAAAAAAAGCCAAAAGTAAATGTTGAAAGGAAAACCTGTATATATGGTAACGCCAAATTAAGTAACAAGGAAGATATTTTGTGAGTCTGAATGATTTATGTGATAGGATTTATATTGTACACAAACATTGAGCAGATTCGATTCACTTCAGGTTTGGAAAAAAGTTGATGTTTGTTTTTCAGTGGGATGCTTTCAATTTAGGACAATGGAGGTTTTTTCAGTTTTTGGAACTTGCATGCAAAGGTTAACACACTTGGACAAATTAACGAGTGTACTCACATCACTGGATTGGTTGGACGGTTCCTGACACGGTCCAATTGGTCGGCGATTCGTGCAAGAAAACAATCTTGGTTTGGTTCGTCCATGCATATATCCATGCACAATTAATGACAACTGCAAACTCTCTATTTTGGATTTCCTGATCAATTTCAAGTGTATTTTCCACTTCTATCACAAACTCAGACATCAACTTGCAACGTTCGTACCTCTTTGATTACTATGTATAGTCACATGAATACCACAATTATTATTTCCCAATGTTTTGCTTTCAAAACAAAATGTAGATGGCAAAAAAAGACAATGGAAAGGGTTGACAACCGCCAATTTGGTCCAGGCCACGGGAACCCTGTGGCTATTGTTGGATTAATGCTCTTCAACTAACCCCAAAATAAATGGGTCATGCCCAGTGGAACCCACCCGCTTATGCAAAGCCATAAAAAGATCCGTGCCAAAACTTATCTACGTTCTTCCAAAATAGGAGAGACTGGAAATAGACACCCTTTTCATCCTGTCTTTTTAAGATATTTTTAGCAGACGACGAAGTGACTACTTCTCATGCATAATTCCATAAATTAGAATTATAGATATTGCCCAGATAGATCCATCTCCACTTGCATTCATCTATACCCTTCTTTGTTTTCTGTCAAACTAATTTTATTAGCACAATAAATGTGGCTTCAGGTGCAAGGCAGTTGTGTTATTAAGTTTGTTTTGTGTATATATACAGTATATTTAGCATAATTTTTTAAAAAATATTGTTGTTCTTTTTTACTATATAATCTATTATTGTGTTGTAATATGCTTTCTGATATTATTATTATTGTCCAATTAACAAATAACTGAGTATACAATTCAACAACTAAGAAGTCTTAGCTTTTGTTTGGCCATTTTTGTAAGCAATGATTGATTGGACATGCTTTTGAAGGAAGAATACCGAAGTTATGAACTATATTTAAAGAAGAGTTAAATGGAATAGTGGAAATTAATTTGCTTCTTCTTGATCATCTTTCCATTCGATTGTAGTCATTCAATGGTATTCAATAGATTATATTGATAAATTATTAAAAATCTTTACCATATGCATTTTTGTATGTTGGGAGTATAGCCTAAAAATATCATTAACTTTTTTTTGTGCGTTTTTTTGTTTAATTTTTTCAAAAAAATCATAATTTCCGTTTTGTAATTTCTAATCAAATAGTCAAGATGATAAAGGAAGGAGGGGAAGGTGCATTGAACATATTTAAGTTATTGGAGAATTATGTCATGTTAGCAATTTTTTCAAGTTATTAGACGACTACATTATTATCGTTGATAGAAGACAGTAACAGATAAATGTTATGGCAATTTTAAAACAAATTGCAAAAATAGAATATTTAACTATTTTTGTGCTAGAAAAATAGATTTGTTTATGACTGGTTGTGGGTCAAGTCCCCTTTGATTAGAACACGGATCTCCACAATGCTTAACTCAATAGTAATTGGAATAAGAATAGAGAAATTCTTATCAGCTTGGGAGTCACATTCCTAAATAAATAGAAGAGTTAGATTAGAGTATGTGCATAGCAACACATCTCCTAGAAAGAGAGTGAGCTGTTAGCACTGTGTAGGAGAAAGAGAGATTTTTCTCCACTCCCACGGTGTTCTGATTAAATAACACATATATTCAAAAACACTTTCAAAAATATCAGGATAATGAATGATATGATATAATTTGATTTTGGATGGCTATAATTATGAGCTTCATAATTTGCTTGGCATCCCATTATTTTGAATTCTCTTTATAATTGTCGCTGTGCTTCACATTTTTTTGTTGCAAAATTCCACTACAAACAAATTTTAGTCATGAATGAATACATTTTGGCAAACGCGTTTCCGTCCATCATGGACACCATTTTCTGACACAAAACGTAGATTTCTGTAGTTGATATTTCGTGTCAACGGTTCATGTAACAAAACACAAAGTGACAAACAATTTTTTTTTTAAAAATAATGTTTACAAACGAGGTCAATGGTTTTGAATGACAGTAATGTAAATTAAAGACTAATAAACCAAAAGTACAACTGCTGTGATGGTTAATATATGTTGATTCTCATCAGATTTTATTTGTCAATTCAAATTAAAGAAAAAAGGCATGTATAACATCATGATAAAGTGATCAATGGGTTTTTAGGGTATTATAACTAGAGTCAAACTCCAGTTCTAAAGAATCATGGATTCAATTGCAATGGAAATAAATAAAAATGACTTAACAAAAAACTCAACCCTAACATTAAAGATCAACTTCTAGTGGAAGCAAATAAAATGACTTGCCAAAAAATATTAGGATAAGAGAAATTGTTAACACTTTAATTTTAATCAATTAATTGTTCGGATCTTTTAAAATGAAAAATGGAAATTGAAACGTAAGAGATACTGCAACTTTCCATTAGTGTAACACAATAGATCATACAAAAGATCCTTCCGAATCCGAGTGAGAAGGAGGTGAAATGGTCGGTCTACGGTTGTGGGGGCACATTTGAAATTAAAGGTCCAATATATATTGCTGTACGTTCAAGTGATTTTTGTAGAATCTTATTTGATCAAGATATTGTATTTAAGTCAAAGTATATTTGACTGACGATGATTATAAAATCGAAGTTGGTGAAAATAATATGCCTAACTTTCATCATTCTTGTTCAAGTATATTACCTAATTGTATTTTGAGGACCAGTTAAATCACTATATTTGGTAACCAAATCTCATTAGCCATGGATTTTAGTTGGAAGTAGAAACAATTTCACACTGTATCTCACACTGACTTTAATATTTTCAATGTTCCAGTAGTTTCACGAGTACTATAATTAATTCACTTCTTTTTTTTGACAATAAACGATAATTTCATTCATTCAAACTAACAATACATCAATAGAAACATAGATTCAAATCCGTTAAAAATCATAGCGGATGAAACAGTGAAAAAATTCACGGCATCCAGGTTAATAATATAATAAATCTGCTTAAAACCTACACATTTGAAAAAATTATAGTGACTAGAATACCTATGACTCCAAGTACTACAAGAAAATGCCAGGTATGTGACAAAACTTTTGAGACCAAAATATTTTTGTCGCAAATTTATGACAAATTTGTCACAAAAAGCCGAAGTAATAGTCAACCTCCAATGGTTGACTAAGTTGTGACGAAATTGGTCACACAAATTTTGTGACAAAAATTGTGACGAAAAAGAGCCGACTGAAGGAGTGGTTGTTCAAGTTGAAGGAATTGCAACCAAATAACTTTTGGTCACAAAATTAGTGACCAAATGGACGCAAGTTTAGTGACCAATTCGTCACAAATTAATTTAGCGACCAATTCATCACAAACTGATTTAGTGATCAATTCATCACAAAACAATTTAGTAACCAATTCGTCACAACGAATTCATTGTGATGAAATGGACGCAATTTTAGTTCTCAGTTCATTGCAACGCTTAATATTACTCTATGACATTATTAATAAAATTAATTGTTCTTAATGTTATATTTCTTAAATTTTTTCCCAATATTGAAAATTACTATATTGTTTTCAATGTGATGAGATAATCACATATGATTGTGTGGTCTTTTTAAATGGAAAATTCGAGTAAATTTAGCGACTAATTCGTCACAAACCAGATAGTGACCAATTCGTCACAAACCAAATTTAGTGACCATCTTGTCACAAACTAGTTTAGTGACCAATTCGTCACAAACAGATTTAGTGACCAATTCGTCGCAATCTTAAATTAATAAAATTTGCGACCAATTTGGTCGCAATTTTTGTGACAAAATCAGGTTTGTCACAATTGTTGCGACCAAATTGGTCACAAAGGTTTGGGCTTTAAGGTCCAATATGAGAGACTCCCCTTCCTCCAACATTCACTCTATTTCCCAATACCTCTAATCCCTAATTCCTCTCACACAGTCTTACTCTCTCTCAACCTCTCTCAATCCCGACCCTCTCTCTCTCTCTCTCCGCTCTCTCCATCGACGCTCTCTCGCTCTCTCTCTGGTCTTTCTCTCTTGCATCCCTCTTTTAAGGTCGTCGAAGCTCTCTCTCTTGGCCTACGCTCTCCGTTGACGCTCTCTCTCTTTTTGCCTCTCTATATCCCAATGCTCTTTATCTCACTCTCTTGGCCCAGTCTATCTCTGTCGAAGCTTTCTCTTTCCCGACAGTCTTTCTCTGTCGCTATGCCCTGTTGAACGACTTGTACAAGGTAATTTTCTGGTTAAAGGTCGCATCTTTTGGATTATTTTTTTTGGCTTTTTGTGTTGTTGAAGATATCTTTTTCTGCTTTTGGTGTTTTCTTTTGTGGGTATTTGGTAGATCTGGTGTTTTCTCTCTTGCCCGCTTGTCCGTCGGTGCTCTCTCGTCATTGTCGCCTCTCTCATCACCATTGGCTCATTCTGGTATTTACTTTAATTTTTTTAAATTTATATTTTAATGAGTCTGTGTGTTGATCTGGAACGGTACATGTGTTCATCTAAGTTAATGACTGCAGGAATGTCCTATGTGTTTACTGTTATTTTAAGTTTCTTTTATTTAATTAGCATTACTACTATTATTGTGGTAACTGTAGTTGAGAATTTTCTTTTGTTCTTTTGGTAATTGCAGTTGTGTAATTATTCGAATTCATTATTCAATTCATAACTTTTAAGTGAAATGCTAAAGCTGTAGTTTAGATCTTGTGTGATAAATTTGTAGTTTTTAATTTTGTTTGCTTTCTTTTACTTGATATGGTTTGACAATGTTTTGGCAGTCCCATTGATGTTTTTAATGGTGTTGAATTTTGGCTTGTGTACTGATTGTATCAATATGTATTTTTTTTGTCTATAGTGGATATTACATTACCAGGTGATTAACTTTTTGAGTTTTTGACTGCTTTTTGGATTCCTAAGATTTTGTTTTCTTGCAACATGTTCATTAATTTTAGATTCCTGCGAATTGCAATGTGATGAAACAAAATTCTCAATGCTAGAAATTCCAATTATGAGTTAAATTTAGAAATGTCATTTTGATAATTGGGTACGTTATTGAAATTGAAATGATTAAGCAGTCTATCATAATGCATATAGCTATCAGAATGGTCTCTTTTCAAGAAGTTGCTTACAACTTATCGGCAATGATTTCCACATCATCTGTTAGCTTGTGGAGAACTTTTATTAAGCTATCATTCTAGTTCTTCCTTCTGTTCCTATCCAGTTCATAATGAAATGTGGTCTAGTTGATATCTGCAACTTGTGCAGTATTCTTGGTCCATCTTAGATGGGATGAGCTTGCTCTAAATGATTTTGTTGATTGGTTAATGACAGAAAATTCCTAAGATTGCTTCTGCTGTAGTTCTACATATTATTTAAGTGATGTAGAAATTAAATATTCAACTGGACAAGGAAGATAGAATGTTTCATTCAAGTTAAGTATAATACAAGAAACAAAATACGTCTATACACTTTGGGCTGCAATCTTAAGGATAATAGAAATTAAAATTATTTTCTTTTTCATGGTTTTTTGCGTTAATTCAAACTTTTTGTTTTCTAATAGAAATTATTTCTTTCATATACATGGCTCCTAAGCATGACGAACTTCACGAGGAGCTGTACGGGCCACAACCATCTAATGATAGTGAGCTCTCTCATATTCGTATTGTGGCTAGAAGGTAATTTCGTTCACTAGTCTTTTTAGCTAAATTCTTTGTGTTTGATAAATTCAATGTATACATATTTATTAAGTGTTTTTTGGTATGCTTAAAACTAGTTGGAAAGTGACATTTTGGATTACTTGGACCATTCAGAAGAGCCTCTATACAAATGCGGTTCATTGTAAGGATGCATCGGAGTTATCAAAGAAATTTTGGTATAACGAATGGAAGGCAATTCAAAATATATTCTTATAATTTAATTATTTTTGCTTTGAACTTTTTTTAATCAAATATATTGACATATTTCCTTTTATTTGTAGTCAAATTTTACGATGGATCCGAAGGACGAATTGGAAATCGATAAATTGTGGAGGAAGTGGGCATACAAGCGGTACAATGACATTCTTCATA
>CAODLS010901961.1:0-19436 GCA_948243855.1 Flueggea neowawraea | reverse complement strand
CTTCATTTAGACAATTAATTACAAATAAAGAGCTCATTTATTTTCTTCTCATATCATACTACATTTTTTCTTACATCATACTACACACTCTATTTTTCTTACCTCTTATAATACAAAAGGCCATTTTTCTTACATTTTTTTTACTATAAATCATTTTATTTATTTTTTAGTTTTAGTCCTTGTACTTTATTTTTTTTTCATTTTAGTCATTTTTTTAATTACTCTATTTTTTAGAATTAACCTAAAATCAACTCTAAATTTTTTTAAAAAACCTTAAAATCAACCTAATATCAACTCTATATAAACTTTTTTAAAATCAACCTAAAAAACATCTCTACAAAAAAAATTTAAAATCTTAAAATCAACCTAATATAACCTCTATATAAACTCGACATAAACTTTTTTAGAATCAACTCTACAAATTTTTTTTAAAGCCTTAAAATCAACCTAATATCAACTCTATATAAATTCTACATATTTTTTTTTTAAAATCAACCTAAAATTAACTTTACATAAACTTAATTTTTTTTAAATCTAAAACTTTTCCAAATGAACTTTATATAAACTTCATATAAAATTTATATAAACTCAATATAAACTTAATATAAACTTTTCAAAATTTCTAAACAAATCTTAAATAATTTAATAAACTTAATATAAACTTTATATAAACTCGTTATAAACCTTTAAAACACTTAAAAAAACTTTCTTTTGACAAACCTTCAAAACACTTAGAAAACTTTATATAAACTTCATATAAACTTTTAGAAACTTAGAATTATTTACGAAACTCAACTCTACATAAACAACCTAAAATCAACCTATAATCAACTCTAAATAAACCTTAGATAAACTTAGAGACTGATTTTAAGTTTTCAACCAATTTGAAACTTAAAAATAATATTTTTTTTAAAAAGCAGGGACTAAAATGTAAAAAGTTAAAATAACATCAGAGGTTTTTAAGGGACCCTAGCGGCCAACCAATGGACCCAACTACCACCTTTTGAGCCGCCACCGTCTAAACCAGATCCAGCAGCCACTGAGCACAACAACATTAGTAGACGAGGTGGCGATGAGGAAGACAACGAGCCACGACAATGACGGAGCAGCGAGGAAGAAAGCCGAGCGAGGCGCGAGGGACGACAATAACGCCAACCAGATCCGCAGTGGAGAGGAGCAAATCCGCAGCGAAGGAGCAGATTCGTGGCAAAAGAACTCTAGATTGGAGGAGTTGAAAGACAAAAAGGATAGGAGATCAGAGAAAAAGCGATTAAGGGAAGCGGACAGAGGCAGACAAAAGGTGGAGCGGACAACGACCAGTCAAGGGAAATAAGCCTTAGATGGAAGGAGACGAGGTCAGAGATGAAGGGAGAGGAGGTGGAGATGGAAGGAGAGGGGGCAGAGATGGAAGGAGAGGGGGCAGAGATGGCAAAGACAGGGGAGATGAGGGAGTGAGGGAGAGAGAGGGGGGAAGAGAGAGAATAGGAGAGAGAAAACAACTTTTCTAAATAAGAAGAAAAAAAAATTGAGGACTAAATAGAACTTTAGTTAGTATGGACCAAGAATGAGTATTGTAAGAATTGTAAATTGATGGTTCAAAATTAAGAAAAAAACGCCTCATGAAGTAAGAATGTAAAGAAAGCTAGACATTAGAGGCTACAATGTAATATCTCTTATAATTAAGTGGCAATCCTTCTTCCATAAGGTGCCTTTTGGAAGGAGTTAGGCCCAATATTAAAAAGTTAAGAGATATAATTTATAATGTATGACACTAATTAATCACAAATTATAATTCATGGGTCTCTTTGCAAACTTGATTCTTTTCTAAAAACAAGGACCAAAATGATATCGTTTTGGTCACTAGTTAAAAATAATAATAATAAACTCTAGTGCCAAAACGACATCATTTGGCACTGTTTTTTCTTTAAAAAGTAAAAGCTCTAAGGTTTGCAGCCTTGCACAGATTAAACATAGTCACGGTTCAGAACCAAAGGTTACAGTTCATGAATTGACTATTTCGATTCAATGAAATTGTTGAACCAGAACCATACCACCCAAGGCCAGTTTTGAGTGGTTCTGGTTCCGGTTCGACCTTTTTGGTCCACGATTCCGATTTGACAGTTCAAACAGATAAACTGAAATTTTTTTAATAAAATAATATTGCCAGCGATTTTGGTATATGGTTCGGTTCATTTCGGTTTTGGTTTTCTATTTTCACGAAAATCACTTGCCATTTTTATTTCAAATACAAAAAATTACCAAAATAATTTTGTTTTAGAAAAAAGTATGACAATAGAAAGAAATAACAATAGTAATAAAAATAATAACAACAATATACGGAAAACCTATTATTGTAAAAAAAGAAATATAAAAACAATAATAATTTTTTTGTTAATAATAAAAATAAATATATCAAAAAAATGAGAGATTTTATTGAATAAGAGAATTTTGAGAGAATGAGAAGAAGATGAATTGTGTGGGAAATTTTGGGAAGTGGGAATGGGTATTTATAGGAAAAAAAATAAAAAAACAAAGGAATAGGTCGTGTTGAGCAACGATACAAAATGTGATTGTTGCTCACCACCACTATTGCCAACAGTCCAACCGTCCAAATCGAGACCGTTGGCAACAATAATTATTTGAATGAAATGGATCAAATGGTCATGGGTCAAATTATCCAAGTCCAACGGGTTTTTTTCTTTGAACCGCCGATTAATCAGTGATTTTTAAGAAGATTGAACCAGAATCGAATCAGATATTGGCGATTCCAAGGTTGTCTGGTTTTGGTTTCAATTCTGGTTTTTGCTAGGTCAGTTCACAAAATGGCCATGTCTAGGGCAGACTCATGGCAGTGATTGCAATGGTAAGGAGGGGTAATTGCAAGGGCTTCTAACCACACCTGTCATGGAAGCACCATGGTAGGTGAGGTTTGAAGATGCCTCAAGCCCCTCATCAATTCGTTCCCATCTGCAGAAATGATTAGGGATTCATTGGTGAGAAGAATTTATTAAGTCAGTAGAGAGTTCATGTCTTAAAGTTTAGAGAGAGGCTTATTATGTAAGACTCAGAGAGAATTGAGCCAAATAGATACATTTCTCATACTGAAATTAATCATCCATCCTCTACAAGTATAAATTGCAATGCCCCTTTTATTTCCTAAGGAAATGAATATTACTTACTTCAACCTTAACTAAGACCAATGACTAGTGAATTTAGAATCCGAGTGTGTCACCTTTTGATGTTACCATACTACCCTTTTCTTTCACTAAACTTTACCTATTTAAACTCCCCCTCCTCCATCCCCAAATCCCACCATTGCCTCTACACACCCCAGAAACCCTAAACAAGCCTCCATATATACAAATTAATACCCTTTTATCACGACCATGCATTTTAGAAGCCAAGATTGGAGCTTTTTGCCTTTAAATCAACCTCCAACATCTTAACTACTAAAGTATACTTTTTGGGTAAGAACACGCTTCCTAAACCTTCATTTCCATAACTACATATCACCCTTGTATTAAAGTAGTGAGCTTTATGCGTGTAGGTGTAGTATGTGATTTTGGCTTAAATCATAGTTGGGGTATCGAAGCTTATGCCAATAGTGTCAGAGGTAAGAAATCTAACCTATTTTTATATTCTAGACGTGATTAGATGTTAAAAATCTTATATTTATCTACTGTTGTAATGTTGTTATAGGAAATGGCTTGATAGATATGTTACGAACCACCATGGATACAAACAACGCTCAATACTAATTAAAGCTTTAGATATGACCAATAAATAAAGTGCAATTGACAGCAGCTGCAATCGACACTGCAAACAGGAAGAGAAAGAAGTTCTCTATAAAATTTAGCATGTATGAATTAGTAAGGCACCTGACATTTTTCTAACTAGTGAATCTTGATTTACTTCATCCCTTATCTGATACCAAAGATTGACTTGAGCACGAATAAATGAATGAAGAACGAGTCCTCCCATTTCCACTTGTTCTTTTGTGCATAAATCTAGACATGAGATGCAAACTCCCAATGCATTCTCAGGATGCCATAGATAAGAGTTTAGAGACGAGGGCCGAGGATTAAGGATTTCGGAGCTTGAAGTTTAGAACTTAGATATAATAGTGTTGAGACTTGAAGATCTTAGATTTCAAAGATGTATTCCTCCATACGAATTTATTATTGAGTTAAGAAGTGGGAGAAAATTTTGTAGACAGTCACTCAACTTTTGGAAAAATTCACCAATGTCACTTTAGTTGAGTTTGTCACCATATGGTCACTCCGTTTTCGATTTTTTTTACAGAGGATCATTATGACCATTTTCTTTAGATATTCGGCACAAAAGATCCATGTGGCATGCCACGTCATGAAAATGTGCCACATGGCTGTAACCCAAACCGAACCAATTTAATAGATCGATCCGAACCGAAAGCATAAACCAACCGACTTAAACCGCATGCTTCAACCGTCCCAGGACATTAAAAAATCAAAACCCGTTTGAAATCTCCATTCTTTCTCCTCCCTTTCTCTCTGTCTCCATGTCTCTTTCGTGTTTCTTCTCAATTGTTGTCCCTCTCTTTCGTGTTTCTTCTTAGTGGCTCTGTCACTCTTTTCTTCATCAACTTGATGAAAGACTCGGTCTTTAACGGTGTTTTGGTCGATAAATGAATTGACTTGTGTAGCGAGATTGTCAAGATTCGCAGATGAGATAGTGAGAGAAGAGAAGGCTCAAGTGTCTGCAATTAGATTCCAGAATGTGAGAGAAGCATTTGAAGGAGTTCTCCCACTTGGGTTCTTCGAAAATCTTGTTTATAAGGCGTACTCACGGATCTCTCGCCACCCTACTAACTTCATCGATATCCGCATAGACTCTTTCCAAAAGTCACTGGCTGTCTCCGCCATCAGAGCATTACATTGCACCCAGTAGGTACCTTCCTCGATAAATTTCATCAGTGAGAGAAAGAACCCGTAAGATTGAATCTTTTTCTTTTTATTTTTTTAGGGGGCTCAATCGAAGCTTGAGACTTGAAGTAGAGTTAACCAACAGATGCACTGAAGTAAAGACACGAACTTGGAATAATTAATGTTGAATTTTCCAGTATTTTATGTGATGTGTTTGATGAAATTCACCATCAGGTTCTTCCAAGCATGGTGGAAAGAGGAAGAGGGACTATTCTGTTCACCGGGTGTTCTGCTTTAGTGAATGGCATTGCTGGTTTTTTGGAACTATGTAAGGAAACCCAAAAGATAGAGAAAGCTACTGAGAAGAAACGCGAAAGAGGGGGACAACCATTGAGAAGAAATGCGAAAGAGAGAGAGACAAGGAGAAAGAGAAGAGGAGAAAGAATGGAGATTTTAGACAGGTTTTGATTTTTTAATGTGCTGGGTCGGTTGAAGCATGCAGTTCAGGTGGGCTGGTTTATGCTTTCCGTTTGGGTTAGTCTATTAAATAGGCTCAAGTTGGGTTACAGCCACGTGGCATGTTTTCATGATGTGACACACCACGTGGACTTCCCAAACCGGATATCTGAAGAAAACAGTCACAGTGACCTAAAAACATCCAAAACGAAGTGACACTGTGGTGACAAATCCGACTAAAGTGACCCTGATGAATTTTTCCAAAAAGTTTGGTGACCCGTTTATAAAATTTTCTCAAGTGATAACAACAATTAGATTTCTACTTTTTCAATCATATTTGTAAAAAAACACCTAAGATAGAAGTGACTATACCAACAAGAAAAGTAATTGATAAAGAAGAATTCTAAAGAAAGCATGAAAGAGAGACTCACGGTGGATGATCCCTTGTTTGCTGGCAATTATTCATGAAAAATGGGAAGTTTTTATGAGACATCCTGAGGTTGCATTCTCCGATTAAATTAGTGGAGGTTGCAAAAGGGCTAACTTGCAAAGAAAATCGATTGCAACAGATTAGTTTCTAAAAATCGTATAATTTTATGTTAGTCTCTAGACTTTCAAAGAGGTCCTCAAATCAATCATGCAAAAAGGATTTTATTTCTCCTTTTTTTTTGGGCGACTCGTAGAGAGGATTAGGGAGCTATTGATTTGATACGAATAAAATTCATTAAATCAGTAGAGTTCAGGTTTTAAAGTTTAGAGAGAGCTCATGAAGCAAAGGCCTGCAATAAGTGAGTCGAGCAGATACACCTGAAATCTGCATATTATTCATGCTGAAAATCAACCCTCCAGTCTCTACAAGTATAAATAGCAATCCACCTCTAATTTTTTAGGGAAGTGAATATTACTTCACCCTCAACTGAGACCAAGAACTAATTTGAGTGTAGAAGTAGAAACTGGATTGGAATGATTCTCAATCCCTTCAAAAAGTTCTTTTCCAAAACAGAGCCTGCATACGTTTCCTAATCGACTGTGGAGTCAACAGGTGATAACAAAATCAATATATTCAAATTACTACGTAAGAACCAAGAAATGTTTATGAAATCTATACATATTTATTAAGCTAAAAATTAATCATTTGTTTTTAACTAAAAACATGTTTTAACTGAGTATATTTTTCATACTATGTTTTCATTTTCAGTAAGTTTCAAAAAATTATTAAAAAAAAGGAGCAAGTCCTTGACTGAAACATTCTCCCATAAATTGCATGTCTCAATGCTGTTTCTTTAAGGGCCCGTTTGGCAGCCCAAGAAGTAGAGTTGGAATTGGAGAATTGGAGGCCACTCAATTCCAAATACGTTGTTTGGATGAACACAAGGAAACACAATTCCGATTCTGGATACGATTCCACAGAATAAGAAAAAGCCTTCATCCAATTCTTAACCCACCCAATTCTTGGCTCCAGCAAAAACACACGCTCACATCACAGCTTCCTCTTCAAGTCCGACGGCATCCTCCACACAAGCACTCGCGTCCTCTCTCTCTCTCAATGTTTCTCACCGATTCAGTTCAGGTCTCTCTCTCTCTCTCTCTCTCTCTCTGTGTCTCTCTCTAGATCCATATCTCCGATTGTGTGTTGGTGTTGATTGCTCCCGATACTGAGTAGGTGGTGGTGTTGATTCTCACCGAAAGTGTGTTGGTGTTGATTTGTTGCTGAAATTAATTAGGTTAACTGGTCAAATTAGGTTTTGTGCATGGTTATTTGATTCACTGGTTCTTTTCTTTGCAACTGAAAACAAAAATGACTTGATTTTCCTGTTGGTGCGAGATTGTGTATGTATTTGGATCTTGATCTGATTTTTTTGTATTTTTTTAATACCCCAGAGATCTTAACCATTGTTATATTTTTTAACATAGCTTGGTTGGAGCAATTGTGATTGTTGCTGGGTTTTACTCTGTGATGTGGGGGAAAGCCAAAGAACAGAAGGTGCTCGGGGATGCTGCCGAAATCCTGGAATCAAGCAGTCAAAGAGTCCCCCTCCTGAAAGGCTTAACTGAAGAAATGGAAGCTTGATTCTTCAACTGCAAGCAAAATGTAAAAAGAATTGGTAATTCCTGCTCTTACAGATTTGAGATCCTTATGTTTCTCTTGAATGCATCCTATTTGATCAATTTTTTAAGTTGCATTTGTGTGTCTTAAGTGCCTTGTCTAGGAATGAGTAAATTTAGACTTTAAAATAATTGGTCAAATTCTGGGGTTGGTGGGTCGGGGTGTGTGTGAAAGTGCTGAATGAGCATGAAGATCCATGCATCTGGGATGGTAGGATATGCTGCAGATTATGTTACATGCCTAAAGCTGATTATAATGGTGTGAAATGTAATTTTTGCGTCATTTCTTTCGCAGGTACAATTGAACTTAATGGCTCCAACATGTGATAATTACTATGCAAATCAACAAACAATCCAAGGACTGGTATGCCATTTGCAATATAACTGTGAATGACTAGTACACAACTGGCTTATTGCAGCAAGGGAATTTTTAAATCTTGATCTCACATTTGCAGGGACAACTCAACTCAATTGCACCAAGCCGTTATGGATGTACTGCAGTGCTCAACAAAACATGCATGGGCTAGTGTGTATCTTATGAAAGCTTTCTGTTTTTCCCATTTCTTGTTATCTATCAGTATGGCCTGACTAGGTGTGGTTCATGAGAAAATGTAAACCGTTAGTTTCAGAGTTTTAGGTGACAAAAAATTCAGGCACCTCTTGAAGCTAGAGAGAGGCGTTTATAGAATAAAATTGTTGAGATATTCCAATGTATCCTAGATTCAGTAACGAATAAAGAGTACTTGATGATCAATTATGCAGTTTTTCTGAGAATTTCTGAGCTGAAGCTGTTTTATTTGTCATGATGAATGATAATTGTTAGAATTTGGCAACTGTAGTTTCTGAGAATGTTCGGTGGAAGATGGATCTCAAGCTTAAAAAATGTTTTTTTCCATCTCATATTAAAAAGGCATGGATAATGATGCAAATCAAAAAGTGATGAATTTCATAATATATGTTTTTTTAAGAACTTATATGTTAGTATTCATAATTACTTTAAAATTATTGTGTTTTATTTGTAGTATGTTTTGTTTGTATTATTAAGTAATGTAATTTGATGATCTGCTGATCATATTTTTTTTATAATGAATATATTATTATAATATTTTTAGTTTAAAATTTTTATTTTTTACAATTAATATATGTATAATCTATCTTTTATAAAATAAAAAATATTTTTAATTTCATATGAAATAATTAAATATTTAATCTATATTAAAGAATTATTTAAATAATCAGTTTTAATTTTGAACGTATTCTAATTTTGATTCAATTTTAATTTTGTCTATTATCCAAACATCAGAATTCTAATTTTGAGTCAATTTTATTTCTGTGTAAAATTTTATCCAAATATCAGAATTATGATTCAATTCTAATTTCAATTCTATTTTCATTTCTAATCCCAATTCTAATTCTAATTTCGCAATTCAAACAGACTCTAAAAGGGAAACTTTAGAATCTAAGATTCACTTATATTAGAATCTAGTTGAAGACAAATATTAGGTAAATATACTGAAATTTAAGTGGCCAACCTCTCTGCTTCTCCCAAAATGCTTGTGGCTCAATGGCGGAACTATATGGAAAAAGACAAAAACAAAATCTAACCATAATAAAGACAGAAAATTTTGTTAGATAATTTACTTAGGATAATTTCCAAATTTGCAAAATGTAACATGCATACGTGAATACAAAACTCCCAATTCAATCAAACGAAAAACCAACATAAAAGTTTTACATAGACTCTCTTCAACCATCTTCTTTGCAAGACTTTCCAAATCTTCAAGAGAACTTACTGTAATAAAAATCCGTTTTTATAAAAAGGATATAATTCTTAAGTTGATAGGGAAGCAGCTCATAATCAATCCATGAGAACTCTTCTGGATAAAGTTTAGCAAAACCGACTAACTTATCAACATTGAATTTAGCGAATGAGTCTCTAGGATCAAGACATTCAATGCAATTAAATAATTCCGTGTTTGATTCTAGGAAGTGACTCTTCATCCTTTCTGCAATTAAATCAACAATCTGGTATTGCAACAAACACAATGTGAAAATAATGGAACAAGAAGTAAAAGAATTTAATTGAAAAAGATTATATATATAATTATCTCAAAAGCTTTTACACAACCTGCAACTTACAAGCATCATCACTCTCACAGAAAACTATTGTCTTCCTTCCATCTCTCTTAATCAAAACCACCAAAACTTAAGCTCCATATACCCAAATTCCCAAAAGTGAGCAGATCTGAAAAAAATGAGATCGCTTCTAAGCTCTCTCTTGAAATCCTATACTCTTGATCTTCACCTGAACACAAAGAACCCTCAGTATATATCCCTCACTCACCCAAAACCACCCATAATTGACCTCCTTCACCCTCTAGACCACCCCTTAAAAACAACCAATAAAATCAACCAATCACAAAAATTGTAGTAAAAACAAGGCTTAAAATGCAAAACAATATTCATTTCACAAAATTAGCCTGAGAATTTAGCAAGGAAACAGCAAGATAATATTCATTTTTGTTGCAACGATTGTTATTAAAATGCAGACTTCAACTCACCTCTTTTGAAAAAGATTGAATATCTGCAGGTGGCTTAGAATGTTCTTCAGTGTACACAACTGTCTGTCCTAATGCAGCCAAAAGTGTCTCCTCCAGCAGCCCAATTTCTAACTTCGACTATAAAATGAATCTAAGTCAGAGAGGGGAAAAACAATAAGAGAATACTTGAAGTTGTACAAATGCCAACCTGAAGCATACGAATCAGATACTGAGGTTCACAATCAATGGCTGCAGCAAGAAGTTCTTTGATATGGTTCTTTTTCATTTCTTGACTATTGTTCCCAGATTCCTGGAAATATCAATAGGCATATCAAAGCACTGTTTGTACTAATACTTCAGCAAATTACAAGAATATATATTACTACTTGAATGTATTGTAAGACAACATAGAATTTAAACTGCCAATGGAAAAAGACCTTAGCTGAATAGATGGGTAAGTATGTCCAAGACTAATATAAAATTTAAAAACTGTTCTTATGCTTTCTTTAGACAAAAAACACTTGACTTTTTGTATGTATATGGGAATATGACTTTTCAGACTATAAAATTGATGTCGCCTATATATATCTCTTGCAATTTCCTTTTGACAGAAAGATGAGAAATCATATCACCAACACCAACTTCTTGACACAACAGTGAAAAAAAAGGTGGATCGTGCAATTCCAAAACACCTCAGAAAGTGATAATTGGAGCCATGGAACATCAATGTCAGATGCTAATATCCAATCTTCTCCTATCCTAATTAGAAAATTAAACATCCCCAACATAATTCAAATGAATTCCCGAAGAGTTATGGATAGAAAGTACCTTAGCAATTAGTTGAAATGTATTGAAGACTTTGGCAACAGTTAATGGTTCAGGCTTAGGCATCATAGACTGAGAAGATTGGCTAGCTTTTGCCTTCGCTTCTGCTGCCACTGCTTTTGCCTTTGCTTCGGCTGCCACTTCTTTTGCCACAAGGACCAGATCCGCCGATTCCTAGCAGTTCAAATTGATTATTCGTAAAACAATTCAAACGCAAATCAAAAGAGACAAGAAAATGAATTCGCAAATAATAACATATTAGATGCTAACATCCATTGGTCTACATAACACTACAGGCAATGGTTTTGACAAGTGTTGATTTTAACTGAATCAAAATGAAAACTTACAAACCACATGTATCATTCACAGGGCAAACACATAAATAAACAAACTTTCTTAATCCCGTTAAATTTTCTCCCATTACTTGTTAATCTTAAGCAAAGTCTCAATTTAGTGCATATCTCAGGGATTACATTGACAGATAAGAAAGAAAAAGTAAGCACTCACTTTGTACTGCTTCCTGACCTTCTCTTCAGCTCTCCCATAAGCATTCACAACCAAATCCTCCGAAATCCCAACTCCATCCCTTCACGAGCAGAGGCAATCTTATTCTCCAAAAGATAAACCACCGCAACCAAATCCTCCGGCGAAGTATCCATCGCAATCCGTAACATATTACACACAATATCCACAATCACAGTCCTCACTTTCTCATTCGCAATCAAATCAAACGCCAAACACAAAAGCGCAAAAGGAACCTTCTCCACTTTCTCCCAACACGCCACCAATTTGGGATCGAACTCCCCAGCCTTCTTCTTCAACAAGGACATCTTGCTCTTCATCTCCGCAATGTCAGGGACCAGGATTAGAGGGGTGAAGAGGAAGATTGAAGAAGGCTGCAGAAAGTGAAGAGAGAAAGAGCGAGGAAAGAGAGAGAAACAGAGAATAATTTTTGTGTAAATTCATGATGATGTTGTTACAGAATAATCCTCCCACATAGTCGACACAGGTGTGAGCATTGTAACTAACTGCCATATCAGCAATTAAAACAAAAATAATTAAATGACCCAGCTTAACTAAACGACAACTCTACTAATAGCCAATGACATAACGCTACCAGTACTCCCTATGACTTGTCACTTGAGTCACGTGACACTCCATCCCTCTTAAGAAAATCCTTGTCTCAAGAATCGTGATCTGGATCGAAAGTGGAGAGTTGAGACTTGAGTTCCTCTGTATCCTCCCATGCTGCTTCTTCAATCCCAAACCCTTTCCACCAAACCAGCCACTTAACCCCCACTTTGTTCCTCTTCTTAATCAGCCTCCTCTCCAATATAGCCTTAGGTTATGTGATTACAACCAAATTCCCCAAATCATTAGGCAATTTAGGGTTAGCTACAGTGTCACATTCGATCTTCTTTTTCAATTGAGAGACATGAAAACAGTGTGCAGTAAACTTCCCTCAAGTAACCCTAATTTGTATGCAACTGATCCAATATTCTCCAAAATTGGAAAAGGTCCAAAGAATTTAGGGTTAAGTTTATGATTCTTTGTCCTAACAACGGAATTCTGGCAAAAAGGTTGAAGCTTTAGGTAAACCAGGTCTCCAATCTCAAGTTTCCTTTCATTCCTGCCTTTATCTGCTTGTATCTTTATTCTATTTTGAGCTTTCTGTAACTGGCTTCTGAGCTCTCGGACCATCTATTCTCTTTCTTGCATGAATGAGGCGATTGTGGCGGTTCTAGGTTCCATATCAACAATCGCTGAGAGCACTGGGGGTTTGAAACCATAGAAAGCTTCAAACAGGGTCATACCAAGGGCTGAATGGAATGTGGTGTTATACCACCACTCTGCAAGGTAAATCCATCTATTCCATCTCCTTGGATTTTGAAAAGTCATGCATCTTAGGTAGGATTCAATGCATTGATTAACTCGTTCAGTTTGTCCGTTTGTTTGTGGATCGTAGGAGGAACTGAGTTTTAGGGTAGTGGCCAGTAGCTTGAACAATTCTTGCCACACCTGACTAGTAAAAATAGGATCCCTATCTGAAACAATATCCTCTGGTAAACTATATAGCTTGTAAACATTAGCCAGGAATGTTTGGGCCACTGATAGTGCTGTGTGGGGTTGAGAGAGAGCCATGAAATGACTGTACTTAGTGAACCTGTCCACCACCACCAATATAGTGTTTTTGTCGTCTGATGGGGGAATTTCGTCTATAAAATCCACACTGACACTCTTCCAAGCCTTGTTTGGTATAGGAAGAGGTTCCAATAATCCAAGACAAGGCACATTCTCGTGTTTACATTGTTGACACACCTCACACTCTTTAACCATTCTCTTTATATCCTTCTTGATGTTAGGCCAATGAAACTGTTGTCTTGCTCTATAATAGGTGGCATAGAATCCTGAGTGGCGTCCCTCAGGGGATGTGTGAATCTCTTGCAGAATTAATCTTCTTAACCCCTTCATTTTGCCGACAACAAGTCTACCCTTATACCTCAGAATCCCATTCTTATAAGTATAATTTGAGCTAGGAACGGAGTTACCTGCTAGGCCATTAATTATCTCCACTATCTCAGAATCTCCTTCATAACTATTATGCACTTCCTTAAGCCAACTTAGCGTGAATAATGTATAGCCCGCAATTCTTCTTCATTGCTAATCTCCTCATGCATTCTAGAGAGTGCATCAGCAGCTTTATTCTCTTTTCCTTTATGATACTGAATCTTGTAATCCAATCCCAATAGTTTAGTTAGCCCTTTCTTTTGTAGTTGAGAACTGAGTTTCTTCTGTAGTAGGTATTTCAAACTGAAGTGGTCTGTTTTGATTACAAACAGACCTGTTTCCAAATAATGTCTCCATTTATCCATTGTTGCTAGGATAGCTATAAGCTCTTTCTCATAGGTGGAAAATCCTATATTCCTTGGGCATAGGGCTTTATTATAATGTGCGTCTTCCCTTCTGTATTAATACAGCTCCAACTCCGATATCACATGTGTCTGTCTCCAATTCAAAAGGAATTTGGAAGTTAGGTAATGCTAGAATTGGAGCCTCACACAAGGCTCTTTTTAGCTTCTAAAAGGCTAGAATGGCTTCTGGGTTCCACTTGAATTTTTCCTTCTTAAGTAATTCAGTTAGGGGCATGCTAATAGTTCCATACCCCTTTATAAACTTTCAATGCCTTAAGAGTCTTAGGTTATGGCCAACTATCCACTGCCTCAATATTTTTAGGATTTGTAGAGACCCCCTGACTAGAAATAATATGCCCTAAATATTCCACTTGTTCAACCCTAAAGTAGCATTTCGACCTTTCAGCAAAAACTTTATTAGCCCTTAAAATTTCCAGCATAGTCTTTAGATGCCCCACATGTTCCTTCATGCCCCTCCATGTCTTTGCTATAAATCAGTCTATAAAAAAAAAACACTAGGATAAACCTTCTTAGATGAGCAACAAATACCTGATTCATTAAGGCTTGAAAAGTGGCAGGGTCATTGGTAAGTCCAAATGGCATCACCTTAAATTCATAATGCCCTTAGTGGGTTGTAAATGTTGTCTTAGGAATATCCTCTGCTGCCACGTATCTGATAGTACCCAGACTTGAGGTCTATCTTAGAGAATACCTTAGACCCTCCCAATTCATCCATTAGATCTTCCACTAAGGGTATAGGAAATTTATCTTAACGGTAATATTATTCAACCCCCTTATAATCAATACAGAATCTCCAAGTACCATCTTTCTTTTTAACCAATAAAATTGGGCTAGCAAAGGGGTTATGACTAGCCTAAATTATGGCAGCTTCCATCATTTCTTTCACCATTTTCTCCACTACAGTCTTTTGAGAATATAGATATCTATGAGATCTCAAGTTAATTAGTTTAGAGTTGGGTTTTAAGGGTATTCTGTGGTATATGGTTCTGTGGTGGTGGTAAGGTGTTTGGCTCTGCAAAGACATCCTTAAATTCCTCTAGTAGCTCTTCTATTTGTTCATGACATTGCCCTTGGTTCTGTTCTTCTTGGACCATCACAAATAGATGTCTAGTGACATTTTGAACTCATTGTTTGAAAAGTTTTTGTACCCCTTTACTTTTCATGTCACAACCCGTTTCTGGACCATGACCGGCATACAATGCAAACTATCTATGGAAGCGCAGCCCATCTCGCACAAGCCTCGAAGAATAGAAACATACTACCCAAAAACTATTTATTAATAACCGGCTTATTATTCATGTTAAAATGTTTTACAGATAATAAGTTTTAAAGAAAACAATATTCTCAAATACTAAATATATATAGCTATATTATCAAAATACTGAACAATTAACTATAATTAAAAACAATTTAACCATTTTATTATCATATACAAATCCATAACCCACTACTCGGAAAGGAGCATCTAACAGAACTGAAAGTCGAGCCCGAACAATAGGGCACTCACTACTGACAAGGATTCCTCACTGAGCATGGAGGATTGAACAACCGCTATCAAAATCACCTGAAAGAGGAAGTAAAAAGAAACAAGGAAAAAGAAGAGGCTAATAACCTAGTGAGAGATAACACTCTCAAGCGGTTCCGGGCCTTAATAAAACCCAAAAAGTTTTCAGAAAAAAATTTTCAAAAATATTTTCACTCCAGAAAATTCCAAAATGTTTTTAGACAAAAATTTCTAAAATATTTTTCAGACAGAAATTCCCAAAAATATTTTTAGACAGAAAATTCCAAACTCAATGGGACCTGAACATATAGAATAGTCATGTGGACTCCGCCACTAGACATAATAGAGCATGTTTTTGGCTGGATACACGGTCACCCCTTTACTTCAGTAACTAGGGCCTTGATTGAGCATTGGTATACCAAAGACTACGTACCGCGTCGCTAGGTGTCCCATATCAGAGTGTTTTACTGAAAACATATTGAAATATAAAAAATATCCCAAACTTTCAGACAAAATATTTATTCCAAAAATATTTCAAAGCACTAACAGAATATCTATACCAAAAATATACTTATTTTTCTAGAGCAGAAAATTTACTACATAAATACATTTATTTACTTCAGAACATAATAATTATTTCAGAATAAAATATTTGTTTCAAAAAAATTCTTAAATCCTAAAATAACATTTTCTACGGAGTATATCTTGAAATCCATAACAGAAGATTTATCACCGAAATTAAAATAAATATTAAAACATAATATTTATTTTCAGAAACCATCAAAATTCCTAGAGAAAATTAATTTTTCCACAACAGAGGTTTTCACACAGATCAGATTTTTAGGATTTCCTATCCTTTAATTATTCCAGATTACATGTCAAGTCTAGACACAACCTATGTTTCTGAAGCTGTCATCCACTTACCTGGAAGCCGAACGAATAATCCAACTCACAATCCGCCGATGAATGACTGGTCTCCCCGAAAACCAAACTGAGATGAAACAATGTTTACACAAAGAATTAGCACGGTGACTGTGACAGTACAGAATATGCATGAAATGCAAATGCAGACTCAAACCCCATCGACGTCATAAATCCTATCTCAATCGCAAGTCTAACACTCACTGAAATTTGGACCTCGATGTAATGTTGCAACGGGGTCTCCAAACTTTTCAGAATCTATCAAACCATACCCCAGTCATTTCTATTATCAAATCAAACCTTCAAAATATTTAGAAATTGTATTTAAACTCCAACTTGTAAAATATCAAGTTTAGTCCCCTCGGAAAATTACCCAAAAATTCCATCTATCGATTCCACTGATAGAAATCGAATCCAAATACCCACATTGATCACAATAAACCTCAGGAACTAAATCTATAATTGGTTTCTCAAAAAACAATTGAAAATCATCATAAACTGGGTCAAACCTGAATCAAACCCTAACCCATTAAGACGAATCTCGAATCTTTCGATTCAGGGCTTAATCTAGGTTGCTCTAACCTAAAAAAATCTTAATATAGCTATATCTAACAATCATTCCAATAGAAATCAGCAAATCTGGCTCAGATTTGGAAAACAGTCACCAAACAAACCCATTTATGAACAACCTCAAATCTCTACAAATCACATTAGATTTAAGTGTTTCTAGCTTCGATCTACCAGGATCTAACACCCTACAACATCCAATTTGACAGAATCACTCAAATCTGAAAACCTAGGTCAAATTGGACCCAAGCGAGATTCAGAAATTAAGAGTATGAAATGATTAAAAAGAAGAGATTAGGATGGTAATCTTACCTTCAGAGATGATCAGAGACGTTGGGGAAACAAGGACGAAGTCAGAGAAATGATATGAGAATGAGAGAGAGTGAAAATGATGAATAACAGATGAAGGTCGGGTGAGGGGGTATTTATAGACCCATCTCGCCAAAATGCAACGTTTCACTCATTTTCAACATTTTTGGGTACATTAACGTGCGTTGTACATCATTTACGTGCGTAGAAGATGTTTATCGTGCATAAATTGTCACAACCATGACCAACATTGCATAGACATGAGCATGCATCGCATATGATATGCATAGTATGTGCATTTATCTGACATCGCATACGTCATAGTCTCATTAGCCTATATGGTTTGAGAATAGTTTAGAAAATAATTATTAGATACTATCACGTAACAGCGATAAATGGCGGTCAAAATTATAGTATTGAATTTATAGTTAGAAATAAAATACTATTTTGTTACATAGGATTAGAGATAATAAAGGAGAAGAAAATTCAAAAATAAAATTCACCAAGTAAACAAATGACTAAAAGGAGAATAAATGAGGAAGTGAGACTAGAAGAGAATTGCTTTGTATAGGTGTCAAAACCCCAACACACTTGGACATGTGTCTAGGTGTAGTAATGGTAATCTGTCCATGGTTTCAAATTCAGCAGTACACCTGTCCATGACTAAGCAAAACAATAAGAATTAAAGAAAGAAATTGTAAGATGAGGTGTAGGAATCGGCAGCCACAATTGAGAAGCATAAACACTCCTCTTCTTTAGCCAAAAATACACATAGAACCTGAAAAATCTCCTTCCAACATATCATCAAAGCAAGAGCAAGCTTAAAGGTAATTCTTGATACTTGAAACTCTTGACAACAGTCTGTTTCCTCTTAATTTTCGGCACTGATGTAGATGGATTCTAAGAGAACTCAAAGAACAAAAATTGTATATTTATGTGTCTTATATATGTCTGTAAAACCATTTAATTCAATTTTGTGTCGTTTGATATTTATGGTTGAAATGGTATGAACTGCCCTGATTTCGGATTTAGTAGAAGCAGTCTAATTGTATGCTGATTTTGGAAACCTTAGGGAATCCATTTAGAAATGTATAAAACATGAAAGTTTTAGATAAACATACGTTGTAATTCACTGTAAAACTAAGCAGCTTAAATCCATGTGTGTAAGTATTTATACTTGTTTTTATAAAACTGGTCATACTAGTTACGGTGCTTGACAATCTTTATTCTAGGTTCAGTTGCATATTCTACCGAGCTTGTTGTGCTATTATTTAGGTTTTTATAATTTAAAGAAACTAATATATCTGAATATAGTTTCTAAAATAACAAACACTTCTTGAATTGGATTGTATAAATGAAACAATAAACAAAAAACCAAGGCAAGGTCTGTCTGCCTAGTTCCAACTTACGGTCTAACTTTCTAAATTTACTGCACATCTTGTAGATATTATTAGACAACGTGATTTCTTCCCTTGGAAATATATAAATGTATAGTTTCTGAATCAATTTACAGATCTCAATTTTGGATTGAAATGAGTGAACTATGAATAAAAGACTAAATGATGCTCAGTCTGTCCTGAAGAAGAAACAGAACAGCAATTGGTCTGAATTTGAGAATTCATTATACAATATACCAATTGAATTAAGATGCATAATTTATATGTATAGAACACTTGAGATGTGTAATTTTAGATAAAATTAGTATCAAGTTATTTGGGATTCGGTAACTCAAGATTTGTTAAATAGAACATAGACTGTTCAGTTTAGCATTGCATCCATGTACCTGCACAAACACATTCTGTATTGAAAGAAAGTTGTGTAATTATGTGTATTAGGTGAACAACATTTCGGAAATATTCCAGAGGCAAGCTAGGAGTCTGGAACGTGTATTTGTACTGTGAGTGAACCCTTATATGCTATTTTCTCTATATCGTATATTGTCGCTATATTGCTGATGTTATTAGCTAATATGAGATCTGCGAGATTCTTGTTATGTATTATTGTTATGAACTAAATATGTGATGTTGATGAAACATTATTTGATATGTTGAAGTCTTGATGACTATGAGTTGAGCACTTGCATGAATTATCGGAAAATCATGTTGCTCTATATTGTTTACAAGTGTTGCATCTAAATGTATATGACGTAAAAGGAATGGTATTGGCCGATGTGTTCAAGTATATGCAATTCTATTGGAAATATTAGTTATATGATAAAGTAGATGGAACTAAGTACTATATGCAGCTAAAACTCGTATTAGCCACCTCTAGAATCCATTCTACTATATTGGCTGGCCAGCGATTTATTTGATCAGACTTTCGGGTCAATTCTATTGGTATTGGAAAGATCGTTGAGATCTGTTATATTGGAAAC
>CAODLS010901830.1:0-18168 GCA_948243855.1 Flueggea neowawraea | reverse complement strand
TCTTCTTTTGTATTGTTAGAGCTTCGCACCGGTATGCTATTGGGTTATGGGATTGTCACTTTGCCTTTTGATATGTTTACACTAAATTTATTTTGATATATGCATTTAGATATATGTATATTTGATTTCATATAAACTTATTTTATATCTCGTTTGTTTTTTATAATTAAATGTTTTAATGAATATTTTGATAATTAAATATTCGGGTAGTATGTTCTGATCTTTGAGGATTGTGAAAAATATACCCAAATTTTTAGAAAAATATAAATTTTATTTCTGCTGAAAAAATACAAATGGTGATCGGGACACGTGTCACGTGGCTGCACGCGCTACGTGTCAAAGCTTCAAGCACAAAGACGTGCTTACACGCGCGGCTACACATTGCCACCACATTTCGCTATCGTGTGATGCCAGATGTCTCAAACCCATTCAGCCACGTTTCGTTTCTAGACGGAACCACTTTTCGAGCTACATTTTGCCACATGTCATATCATGACTGGTCCACGTGGTGCGCCGTCAACTTTGACTAGCTTGACCGGGCGCCACGTGTTGAAATTTTATTGGTCTGTGTGTCTTATTCTAGGTTCTTCCTGATCCTTCTGCCACGTGTTGTGTTATGAGTGGTCCGCATGCAACCAATGAGAACGCATCATGCTACCCTATTAGATCATATGAACAAATTCATCTGTTTTGCCTCACTCAATATTTTTCGATCGGGTTTTTGTCGATTTCACAACCTTCCTGATGGAATTTCGTAATAAAATTTTGGCAGTTAACGTATTTGAGGTCTCTGATCTCAAATCTTTTGTCGAAATTTCAAAAATCCAACTTCCAGAATTCGAATCCAAATAGAATCGAAGCAAAAACGACGTTCGAGATAGAAATTCGAATACTACAAGATCACAGTAGGCATCCTAGATAGAGAGCAACAATAATTTCGAAAGATATTCAAAAAATCATGTATGCTTGAGTTGTCAACGGGATCGCTCGACTATTTTTGCAGTCTAGATACCACATGTGATTTGTGCAGGACTCGGGGTCAGGAGGCCACGACCTCGCTCTCTCCCGTTGAGAGGTTTCCCTCTCCTCTCTTTTGTGTGGTGTGTGTTGGAATGAGAAGGAAGAAGAAGCAAAGCTTCTTATATAGCCTTCCAAATGGGCTAACGGGACCATTTCATTTCCAACTGAATTGGGCTCGCCAATTGGTCTCGGTTCACCGTCTTAGCTCACACCTTGACTAACCGAGTTTGGTTCTCCTCAATTGGACTTTCCAATTGGTCTCGGTTCACAGTCTCAGTTCACACCTCAACCGACTGAGTTTGGTTCACCTGTCATGTGCGTACCGCTTTTTCCAACACGATCAAATTAAGATAATATTTGTAATATTGGTTTAATTCAATGCATGCATATGCATTCACTTGATTAATATTATAATATATGAAGTATAATCGTTTATTTTTGATAAAATCAATATATTTTTCTATGAAAAAATAACATATTTAATTCATGAAAGAATTTTGAATAAAATTATGAAATTTTTATAATAATTTTAAATATTTAATAGTTATAGTTTCTCCCATAATTTGCCAACATTTTGATTTTTATTATTGAAGTACTAATTTTAAAAATACTTTTTAGATAAAAAATATATTATTTATTAATTTAAATAAAATATTGTAATTTACCGTGCATAAAAAGACGTTGACAATAAAAATAGTCACCAGAAATTATTTTTACGGATTACCAGTAGACTTACTTATTCAAAATGTGTTGCATGTTTATCATGCTTGTGTATTCTTTTCTGAACTCACTAGTTCGTGCTTGAAAGATAAAATCGTGGTCTGAATTTTGATTCTTGAGTGTAACTTTAAATGTTCAATTGATTCTATCATCAGGTGGTTGCATTTCTAAAAGAGGTTGGATTTGAACACGAAACGGTGTGTAAGATACTTGGTTTGTTGATTTTTGTTTTCAAAAAACAGATAGTTGGGGGTTATTGGTAGTGACTCTATTTATATTGGGCGTGACCATACAGACGAATACTCTCCGCTGTGAAATGCTGGTTTTGCTTTGTGGTAATAGAAGGAGATATCACCACAATACCCGCTAAGAGTCAGTATTTGGCTAGAAGCTTCTGAGATATTCGGAGACTTACTGCAACAATCAGGGAGAAGCTTGGTCTCAAACTTTGGTCTCATGTGCTTTGGAACATTGCTCTTACGCTGGACCATCTCCGAAGAGGTTTGTTGAATATTTAATAAAACTATAATTTTCTATTAGATTTGATTTAATTATCTTGGAAAGATGAATTATTTAATTATAACTTTTGAATTTTCTTTAATTTTTTAGAATATTATAGACATTGTGTTTTAAAATCTTTTTTATCCAGACTAATTTGATCCAAATAGTAGTATTATTTTTCTTTTTCTAAAAGGTGAGATATACAATTAATAAATTTGAAAAGACAGGTCAAAATTAATAAAAGTGATAAAGTTGAGAATTTTTAATGTTATCGAGTGTATTTTTCTACATTGACTCTCACTACGGACCAGAAATCTCCATGTGTTATTACTAAACTAAAGGCGATTCTAGCACTAATAATTTATGCGCTATCGAATAATGTCACCAAGTTTGAGCTTAACGAACCAAGTTGTACGTTGTTGTATCTTATTTGCCAATGAAGTTATAATTAAGTTCAACATACATAGCTCGACTCATTTCCACCGACAATGTCATTGCAACATGTACTACGCTAAATGCAATTGGACCTTTTTGTGCTATATGTGCTATAACCATGGGACTAGAGGAGTCGGGAGTTGATAAAGTCAATTGTATCAAGCCAGTCCTTTTCAAAGTGCCTTAGTCCACCCCATGACCGTCTTAAGACTACATATGGCCTTAGACCAAAAATAATAAAATATAAAAATTATTTAATATATTTTTAAAATTATAAAATTACGAAATAATTTATAAAATTCAAGATTAAAAGAATTATTATTTTTCATTAAAAATTTGAAGTTTCAATAATAAACAAAAGTATTTTATAGGTCATATATAAAATAAATATTTAATTTGACAAGTAATATGCTTGATTTCTTGAAAATATTTTTCTTTAAAATGCTCTATATAAAAATTAAACTCTATCTTAATTTAAAACAACTACAATAAAAACTAAATTCTATCCTAATTTAAGCCAATTATAATAAGAACAAACTTTATAATTAAAAAACTAACCAACTAGAGTCTTAGTTAATTTTGAATACACTTTAATTGTTAAAGAGAAAAAACATTACTAAAAAATAAAAAAATCCCTGGAAAATGTTAATATAGATTAGTAAAAATTAAAAATTATATTTGGATTAAAAAAATTATACAAATTAAATATGAACTTATTTCTAATTGATTTTGTATATTCTTTAATTAACTAATATTTATATTAACTAAATTATACCTTGTGAACCTTTTTTTTCTTGAAATTTTCACATATTTTATGCCCTTAATCCAAACCTCTTAGTTTATGAAAAAAATCATAACTCTCAATTAAACTATATGAAATTTATTTTTTAATTGAACTAATAAAATTTTTAAAATATATTTAATTGCACAAAAATTTTAATGAAGTCACTCAAAAATTGGAGACCCTAAGGCAAGGCCTTAGTGACCTAGGCCTTGAGTTGGGCCTGGTCCACACAAACATTAGTTTTGAATTTGTCGTTATATCTTTCACACCCATATCTAGAAGTGGCCAAAATCGAATAGAACCATCGGTTCAAACAAAAACAGGACTGGCCAAAATTAAAATCGGAATCGGCTGAACCAGAACTTGAACTGTCCAAACTGTCCCCCATGCAGTCCGGTTCTGGTTCACCCTTTTGCAAAAAAAATCTTGAACCGTTGGTTTAACTGACGGTTCCCATACCACACGGCCTAGCCAACCCACCTGCCCTCAGAAGTCAATTTGGACTGTTGGCACTTTTTTATTTTTCTATTTTTTATTAATTTCTCACTATAAATACTGATATTCTCCCTCTCAAATTTCTCACATCAATTCTCTACATTCTTCTCTCAAAATTCTATTCTCTCTCAAAATTCTCTCATTCAATTTAATTTCAAAATTCACTCACTTTTTTTTACTATATTTATTATTAGAAATACAAAAAAATTAATTATTGTTACTACATTTTTTATTATACTAATTTTTCATTATATTATTTTTTATATTATTTTTATTAACATTGTTATATTTTTGCATTGTCATACATTTTTTAAAATTTAATTTTTTTTGATCATTTTTCGTATTTAGTAAAAAAATGGCAAGTGAAAATAGAACTTTTGACAATGTTGAGATGAGCCAAAACCGGATAGAGGCAAAAATTGAGTACAACAAATTTTTTTTTTTAAAAAGAAAAATCTGGTTCGAACCAGACCGAGTAGGAACCGAAATCATCGAACAGCTGAAAACCCGAACCGAACCATCCCTAGGCGGTTAGGTTCTGGTTCACTTCTTTCAACGAACCGGAACCGCCGGTTCCAGAACCGTGGCCAAGTCTACCATATCTCTAATACGAGTGGTGTCTTAAGAGTATCTAAATCAAACCGAATCGAAGAAGCTGAAACTTCTGAAGATAAAACTAACTAAACTGATAACAAAGAAACCATATTATAATAAATAAACCAGAAAAACCAAAACTAAATGTTCGTTTTTCGGTTCGGTATGTTCAACCCTACTCTTTCGTTTTTTGGGTTCGGTTTATGTTCAACCCTGCTCTTCACTCTCTGACAACTATATAAATACTAATCTCAACAACATATCCCATTACAGAATCCTTACAAAAAAAAAGGAAAAAAATGTTAGCATTCAAAATGAGAACAAATGTTCTTGCCATAATCCTAGCCGTAGTGGTTGCAGTGTTCTTGCCCAAAAACCTGTTGGTTCAAAACTGCGGCTGTGCTTCCAACTTGTGTTAAAGCCAGTATGGGTATTGTGGCACTGGCAATGCCTACTGTGGCCAGGGCTGCCGACAGGGTCCTTGTTACGGGACACCAGTCCGTGGCGGCGGCGGTGTAAATGTGGCTAGTGTTGTTACTCAAGAGTTCTTTAATAGTATAATAAACCAAGCTACAGGCAGTGACTGTCGAGGGAAGAGCTTTTATACTAGAGCGGAATTTCTTAATGCTCTCAATTCTTATTCTCAGTTTGGTAAAATTGGTTCATCTCATGATTCCAAGAGTGAGATTGCTGCGTTTTTCGCTCATGTTACTCATGAGACTGGATGTAAGATCACTAATTGTTTGATTTGATTTTCTCATTTACCACTGAATTACATTAATTCAAAACTTTTGGCTGAAATTTATACTTATCACACCACGAACATTTTTAGTAGAACAAACTTAGTTAAGTTGATGCCAGTTGAAAGGTTCGTCATTTTTCAAGATTTTCTTTTTTTAACTTTAGGAGTCCATTAGCAAAATAAATTATCAAAAATTGGGACTAGAGCTCAATCGTACTATTTTACCAACAGGTTTTGTGTAGTGATATTGGAGTTTTTCTGACAATAAGAGATCGATAATATGATCTCCGTTGAAAGTCAATACAAAAAGAATGTAACCGATTTTTTATCATTAAACTATTATCTATAATTATTTTAGTTCACAATGAGAGCAACTCTCATGGAATTACAACTATGGAGCTGCCGGAAGAAGCATCGGCTTCGACGGAGTTAACAATCCTGACATTGTAGGCAGAGACCCTGTCGTCTCATTTAAGACGGCCTTGTGGTTTTGGATGAACAATGTAGGACCTGTCGTAAACCAAGGTTTTGGTGCAACCATTAGAGCCATTAATGGTGCACTTGAATGCAATGGAGGAAATCCTGGTAGTGTTCAGACAGGGATTAGGTATTACAGAGATTACTGCAACAGATTTGTTGTTGCACCAGGGAACAATCTCAGTTGTTAATTAATGTTGTTAACTGAAAAAATAAATTAATTAAATAGTGTGTTATAGATTGAAATAATTTTATATTGAAGTGCCATCTATAGATTTTGGTTTATGAAAGTCATTTATATAGTTGTGCAAACCTTCTATTGAGGAAATTACACAATTTTTTTTTTGACATTTAAATTTCAGTACTACAATAACAAGCCCTTTAATATTTATTATGCAGCAATTAAAATTAAAATTTTACAAATACAATAGGGTGAGTAAAATGCACGCACTGTATAATAAATTTAATTTAATGTGGAAAGTCTATGGAGAAACCCTGATTTTAGTTTTTTTTCTTTAATCCTTACTGATAATCGATGGATCCTCCTTATGACCCCTTTAGTGCTTAAGTTTGTCTCTTTCATAGGCTTTGAATTCTGACCTATAAAATGCAAGTCAGTACTTATTACTACTTACCTTGCAAATGACAAGTGAGAGGCTTATTTATATATTAGCTAAGGACATGGTAGAAGTTTGCATAGCCAAGATACATTGAACCGTGTCACTTTTGTATATACATTGAATTTGGACTTTTATGTACCCTTCATATCAGCATCGTCTAGTGGGTCAGGCTTAATTTTTGGACCTTCTTATAATTAAACCTATTATGATAGATCTAACGGGCGTAGTATACTTAAGCATCACTTATGTTAGTTAATTGTTGTGGACTAATTAGAGTGGTTTTTACATAATACATCTATAATACTTTATAATATTTATTTTGTATTATCCATTTTTGTATATTAGATATTGGCTTTTCAATTTTTTTAAAATTCATAAACGTATATTTTTAAATTTATCGACTCTTGTTTATATATTGTTGGAATGTTGTTGATATTCTGTTGGTATTGTTTTATTTTTCAAAAATTAGGGTGTTGATTATATTATGTTTGTAACTTCTATATCTTATACAGAAATGTAGAACATACAAATATTAGTTTTATAACTTGTTTATACTATATTTATAATTTGTATATACTATATTTATGTTATGTTTATGATTTGTTTATGTTATGTTTCTAACTTGTATATACTATGTTTATAAGTTGTTTATTCTATATTTGTAACTTTTATATTTTTTATATAGATGCATAACATATAAGTATTAAATCTATAACTTGTTTATGCTATGTTTGTAACTTGTATATACAATATATATACAACATATAAATATATATAACACATATATACAATATATAAACAACATATATACACTATATAGATAGCATATAAACAACCTATAAATAACATATAAACAAATTCTAAAGAAGTTTTAAAAAAATCTGAATATAAACACACTTTAGACAAAATCTAAACAAGTTTCAGACAAGTCAGTGAAAATTCAATTTAGATTTTTTTTGACACACGTTAATTTCGAAAATTTGCCAAAATATTAAAAATTGGCTTGGTGAACCAGTAATATCAATTTTTGTAATTGGTATTGTTGAAAAAAGCGGTCCGCTTATGACGGGTGAACCGAACTCGGTCGGTCGAGATGTGAACCAATACCATGGACCGAGACTAATTGAAAAGCCCAATTAAGGAGAAGAAAACTCGGTTAGTCAAAATGTGAACCGGAACGATGAACCGAGGCCAATTGGCAAACCCAATTGAGTTAGGGATGAAATGGGTCCGTTAGGCCCGTTAGCCTGTTTGAGGGCTTATCAAAGGAGCTTTGCTCCTTCCATTCTCATTATATGCCAGCACACTCCAAAGAGAAAGAGAGAGAGCTCTCCACTAGGAGAGAGAGGCTCGGCCTACTGACCCCGAGTCCTGCACAGATTACGTGTGACATCTAGACTGCGAAACAGTCGGGCATTCCTGTTGACATCTCAACCGTGGTTTGCTCGCAATACCAACATAGAACTTGTCATGTTCCGTTGCTAGCTTCTACTGGAATCGAGGTTAGTAAGTCGAAACTATTTATTATATTGTTTATTAGTTAACAGGTATGCAATTTCTTCATTGGTATCAAAGCCAACACCATTTTTTCAATTATGTTCGAAAATATTGTTGGTCTCTATCTAGGATGCCTACTGTGATTTTTTGGTATTTGACTTTCCGTCGCGAACGTTGTTTTTAGTTTGAGTCCGTTCAGAGTCGAATTCTAAAAGTTTGAGTTTTGCAATTCCGACAAAAGATTTGAGATCAGCAACTTTGAAAATGTTACCTGCCAAAATGTTGTTGCAAAATTCCATCAGGATTGTCGTCAAATCGACAAAAACTCGATCGAAAAATACTAAGTGAGGATGCACAAACGAATTTGTTCATCAGATAAGAACAACGACGTGGCGCGTTATGATTTGCCCACACGGACCACTCAAAACGTATCACTTTGCGGACATAGGAATTGGTCAAAGTTGACAAAAACGTGGACCAATAGAAATACGACACATGTCAACGAATTGGCCATGTGGACTGAGTGTCGGTAGCCAATCAACAATCGACACATGGAAAATAGTGCCATAAAGGCAGCCACGGTTAGGGACACGTGGCATGCTGACTGGGCTGACACGTCAGAACACTTATCCAATGACGACGTGACACGTTGCATATGTGCCGCGTGGCATACACGTCATCATGCCACGTGGCGACATGTTGGTCAACTTGGACAACAAGAAATCGATGTGTGGCATCCTGATTGTGTTATACCTGGCTCCACACGACGGTGACACGTGTCGGCATTTCAGTGGCCGCAAGTGTGCTGCACGATTGGGGAGTGTGTGCTCGTGAATTCCTCCTTGTGGCGCGTAGGGAGCGTGCAACATATCCTTGCCACCATTTTTGTAGATATAAAATTTTGATTTTTTTGGAATTTGTGGTATATTTTTCATAATTTTTTGACTTCCAAAACTATATTTTCAAAATTTTATGAGTATTAAAAATTATTTAAAAATTGTGAAAATGTATTTTCTGCCAAGAATTATTTTGAAAATTATTTTTTAAAATAATTTATTTATAAAACGTGCGTATATAGTTCTCATTTAGATAATTGAGATTAGATATTAATTATTTAGGTAATAAGGAAGTACGTATATACCCATTTTATTTGCAATTTTTTTACAAATAAACGAATGGGGTAAAACCATTTTGCATCAACTTAAGTGTGAATTAAAAGAGAATTTAAACAACTCTCGAAGTTAGTATTTTGGGACGATGGTGGTTATAATGGGAAGATTTAATTGTGTATTATGAGCGCAACAGTGATGAAGGTTTGGTTACTTCAAAAAATATTATGTTCTCATTACCGGTGTTGGTTGAACTATTGGTTCATTCTAGATTTTTTTATGGAAATGTAATCTCCTAAGTGTTGAAGAAAGATACTTAGAGATTCTAGAAAGTAAAAACGTTCTAAGATTGGTATGTCCAAGATTAAACCATGATCGCGAAAATAGATCATGAGAAGTGGGAGCTTTATGGTCATATGATTTATAGAATTTTGGATAAGTAGGCACGACCACTTATGAATTCTATTTTAACACTTTGGAAAAGGTCCATCGTGTATCCAATTGGCAGACATATGTTTAATACTATATTTGTGTCGTATTATTCTTTGGAAATATTAACATTATTTGTGTGTTAATGTTGTCCAATATTAATGAATATATATTAACATTGAGATAAATTGTTTGGATTGCATGTTGGTTTAATAAATGATGATTATTTCATGTATTTCTTTGGCTTATTATTGTGTTGATTTGACTTAATTTTATGCAATATTTTATATGTTGAATATATTGTCCAATTATTGAGTTTGCCTTGATAATTGAGATGATCAACCTGGATTTTTCTAAGTCATGTGGACTTGAAAAGTGAATCCAAACAGTCATTATTTATTGTCTATAAAATTAAATATAGTATGGTTAATTGTTAAGACCGAGATGATAAATGTGCAATTAGTGTACATTCCGATTGAAAGCTTAATAAGAAGCTATGCTAGTTTAATTTTTGGTTGGATAGTAAATATATGTGTATTGCTAAGTGAATTACTTATGTGTAATTATGTCTTGTTATTTGTCAAATTTATTTGTGATATTCACTGCTTGTAAAATCGATTGATGCCGAGCCATATGAAAACTCATGTTGAGCTATGTTTGGCTTAGGCGACAACAATTGAAAAATCCTAGATTATAGAAATCTAGTGTGTACTCTAAGAGCAAAAGCTTGTGCCCCTTTGAACTTGGTTATGACCGAATTCAAAGAGGAGTAGAAATCACTCAATACATTTTAGACTGAAATGTCTGTATGATGTGGATGTTAAAAAATTCCACTACATCCATCATCTTTTTAGTACAAAGGATGATGAATTCACTTGGCTACTTTACAAGTATCAAGGTGCAATGTATTTGTATATTGCATTTAAGGAGTAGTTAGTTGGCGTGACATTAACTAAGCTCATAGTCTTTGACCATCAACACTGATACTTATTATAAATGTTCTAATCATACGAGTAGAGGCATAATGCCTATATGATTAGAGAGCTTAGTAATCTTGATCATTGTTTGATCAAGAACAAGGTCCAAAGTAGTTATCCACTTCTTGCCTAGAAGTTAGGAACAAATCGAGCTACACCTAACCCACACTCATCTCATTTATGAGACCATGAGAAATTTTATAATGTCTTATTCTATTGGATAAATTCAAATACAAAGGTGAGAAAAAAGGTTTAAGAACCTTAAGTCCTTAAGAAGGTTTATGAGGAAAAACTTGAACATGGATAATGCCGACATTTTATGAGTGAAATTTTAAACACCAAAGGCGCACTATATGTAAGATAATACACCTTTGAGGGTATGTTACTCAAACTCCCGCAAGTGAGAAGAATTATCTTGTTCGATAGTCTCTATTGAATTTCGTTGTTAGTAGATGATTAATTCAACTTTTAGGATCCTTAAAATGAATTTTTAATGTGACTTTAATGAATTTCAACTAGTTCAAGTAAGGAACAAGTTAAGCATGCAAGAACAACTCGAAATTGAGAGTTTGATGATTTGGCATGTACGGATTAGCTTTGTACAAGAGCCAAACATTTTCTTGCAATAGATTATGTCGTAATCTTATTGAAGTTTTCCTTCAATTCGTATTCTAACAATCATGGCATTTGTTAGACCGTGTTTGAGTGGGACTACTCTGACACTAAAAGTGGTTTCTTAATTAAGGTTAAGAACCTAACTATTGAAGTCCTAGTATCTATTCATTTCTACTTCACGTGATCATGATGAATTATATGAAGTTAATGTACGCAACTCAATCACATTGACAAAATTGAGTATATCGATTAGTTCAAGTAGGATAATTAGGCAATTGTGTAAGTCAAAGTTGTCTAATTTGTGACCATTGTGAATAAGAGAAACTAGAGAAAAAAATATTTTTAAAAAGGAACTACGAGCTAAAATACTCATTGCTATTAATCCACTTTCAATGTTTGATGTCAAAAGATTGAGAGGGCAAGGCTAAGACATACTACTTTATCACTTTAGTATATATGACTGTGGAAGTCACATGCATATTTATTTGATTTCTCATAAGTAAGAATGGTCTAGTTAGTTCTTACTTCTTGCAAGTCAAGATGATAATCAAATAAAGTTTTGTAGATCGACTAAAGTTGTGAACTAGTTCAAAGCTTTATGTGATGATAGAGAAGTGAACTTAAGTTGTTCAAAATCCATATCAGAGAGGAGAAAATATCCTTAATATGGTGAGAACTATGATGGAAAAAGCCACTATTTTCAAAATCAATATGCCTTCTAAATTCGTTACTTATATATCTCATAGGTTGTGGATAAGTCGTATGCATGACCTAAACCACTTGTAACCAAGAGATATATCACCAATTCCATGATTTCTTTGTCAATAACGACCAAGAGATTTAAGGTTTAAGATACCTAACTGTGTCAAAATGACACATTCATCGTGAGACAATTAAAATTGTCATGGTAACGAGTTATAAGAAGTCACATTCTTAGGGAATAGATTTCTTAACTGAGATAAAATGAGAGCAAGTAACTGAGTTTACAATCTCAAGAGAGGGTAATGTAAATTACAACCTTAAGTATACAATCTCAAGAGATCAATCCTAGCGATAGTTATCTTTTTCTCTGAAAGTGATGCTTCGAAAAGTTTCGGAATGATTCAACTTTTATCTCATCTACCTCAAGTGTGTGTGGATGTTCTTGATCCTGAATTTAGTGGGAGCAAGATTTCTATTTTCTAGTGGGAGTAGAGAACTTGATCCTAGTGGGAGTTCCTATATGAAGCTTGAATCCAGTGGGAGCATTTTTTTTAAAATGCTTAAGTCTAAAGGGGATAAAGTCTCACAATGACATTTTTTCAATAAATGAATCGATCGTGATACTTTTAGTAACCCCACAAGTCAAGGACGAACCTATAAGTATGTTAGAGGTTCACTTATCCCAATAAAATTGTATGGATTAAAGCAATGGTAGCATAAATAACATTTGAGAGATTAAACTATGCTTATGTACTGGTTAATCTACCCAAAGGGAAAGTACCCATTGGAGATGAGTGGATACATGAGCGATAGATCGAGAAAGGCATCGATAAATTGAGTAAATGGAATTTAGTCAACGAGATTGGAAATTCCAACTTATTGAGAGATTTACCTCTACTAAATAGACTTTACCGTTTGGGCTAGTCTGTACCTCGACCTACATTAATGGATGTAGAGACTCATTTTCTCAATAGAGAATTTGGAGAAGAGACATATAGGTCTAACCTAATGGTTTCATTGTTTAATGTATGACTTTAGACAATCTTCGAGAGAATGGTATACTCATTTATGTTGTGATAATACCAAGGTGAATATTGTATTGTGTGAATATCACACTTTTAACTAGAAATGATCTAGCATACTTGAATGACACCAAATATTGGTTGAGATACAACTTTGAGATTACTAATATGGGTTGATCTTGGGGTCAAACTCCAAGAGATCATTCGAGTGAATCGTTGTATCTCTTCAAATGAGATGGATCAACAAAGTACTTGAACGCTTCAAGATGCATAAATGCATAACTCATAGAAGCCCTTTGACTAAGAGCAAGTCTCTTGGCAAGTAAGTGCATCCATAAGCCCATGACAAAGGAAGAACATGTAAGGAATGTTCTTCATACGAATGTCATGTGAATGTCTTTTATAGTATAATAAAGAGTACATGTGTTGACTACAAGACCATATAGTGGCGAGAGTACGCCACTATATCGAGAGTACATTCATAATCAAGAGGTCATCTTGTATTTTATAGTGGTGAGTCCATTATAAATAGGCAAGAAAAGTCGTATGAAAAGAGACATACGCAATAGAAAAAATTCCTATGCCGATCATGAAATGATCAGATGCTAAAATAGAGTGACTTTTAACATATTTTGTCTTAAAGTCAGAAGTAATCCTGTTAAGGTATGTATTAAGGTAAGATGTCAAGATGCATCGTAACCGAAGCTTCTGTGTTGTGTTGACATTGTTGTATAAACATGCACTCATCTAAGGGAGGAAAAGAACACCATAACATATGATCACACCATGTGTGCTATATACACGACCATGGGATGGAAAAAAATCATAAACGATCTCATTTTTCCTAGTGTGAGACCCTGTCATAAACATGTGGTTCTCGGTATTACCTACCCTTAGAACCCTTAACACATTCAAAACGTATAGTTGAGTTTGGGTACTTTAGCTTGTCGTTAATAATCATGATTGATTCGACCAAGCGTGTCAAGCAGGGCAAGTAAACTTGGCTTTATGGATTGTCTAGTGCAAGAAGGGGAGTTTGTTTCTAGACGCATTTGCACGAGTCTCATAAGTTTGCTTAGTCGACTCTCATGTAGCGTGTTATATAATGTGTGAACTTTGAGAAAAGCTTTCGTGAGATCGAAAAGTTTGAAAGCAACAATTGTGTGGTTACGAACTAGGGAAAAACATACGTTTTCAACAGTCTATGTTGTTGTTGCATACACTTTGGCAGAATGGAGCTGGTCTTCAAGAGATGTATTCTAGTAGTATTGTGATATGAGCTGTTATATAACCCTAACAGGTGTATAACAATTATGCTTTCATCGTATGCTGGTCGTGCGGTCTATTTGTCTGTATGACACGAGATCTTAATCATGATTGGTATTAGTTCTATCATGATCAAATGATGAGTTATGGTATTGTCATGTGCGAGTAGGAAATGTTGGAAAAAGCGGTCCGCCCATGACGGGTGAACCGAACTCGGTCGGTCGAGGTATGAAACAAGATCGTGGACCGAGACCAATTAGAAAGCCCAATTGAGGAGAAGCAAACTCGGTTAGTCAATGTATGAATCGGAACGATAAACAGAGGCCAATTGGCAAGCCCAATTGTGTTAGGCATGAAATGAGCTCGTTAGGCCCGTTTAAGGGCTTATAAAAGGAGCTTTGCTCCTTCCATTCTCATTTTATACCAACACACTACAAAGAGAGAGAGAGAGAGAGAGAGAGAGAGAGAGAGCTCTCCACTAGGAGAGAGGGAGGCTTGGCCTCTTGACCCAGAGTCCTGCACAGATTACATGTGACATCTAGATTGCAAAACAACCAGACATTCCCGTTGACATCTAAAAGTAGTTTGCTTGCAAGACCAACATAGAACTGGTCATGTTTCACTGCTAGCTTCTGCTGGAATCGAGATTAATAAGTCAAACCTATTTATTAGTTAACCGGTATGCAATTCCTTTAGGTATTTATGTAAATGCCCCTAATTAGAATGCAGATCGCAAGAATTGTGATAAATTTCTCAGTTAGAATTTTATCTTACATATATGATTTACAATGATATATAAATTTACATTTTCCTTGCATGCAAGCAAAGTCCGCACGACCCTTACACAACGCTTCCTAAAAATAATGTAAGAAATTTATATTTAAGTCGAATATATTTAACCAGTTCTTTTACTATATCTATTTTGTTTTTAATAACATATTTTTAGGCGCTTAATTAAATATGTAGAAGGATTCTTATGGCTATGGGGTTATTGCGTTCCAATTAATGAAGGAATAAATTGAAAAAAATTATAAAATCCCCACATCAATGCAAGAAAAGGGCAACAAGCAACAAAACATGCATATCACATTAAAAAAAAAAAAGGAACGCAAAGAAAAAAAATTATTTGTTCACTTAGTGATCAAATATTATAAAATAAAGTGTTCTAAAAGAATAAATATCTATAAAAAAGGGTGGTTTGGACAAAAAAAAATCTATAAGCATAAAAAGATAATGAACTAATGACTAATAATTAAAAGAATGTTTTAACACAAAAATATATGTTAAGGACATTTAGGTAAAAATGAAAAAAAAATTATTAATGTTTAAATTGAGATGATCTCAATTTGTCAAAATTTAAGATTGAATATTGCATTTTCATGAGTTTATCATAAAATTGAGTAGAAAATTATGTTTTCGTCGTTAAAAAACCATACATTAAGTGTTAGAAAACGAGTTCGGCCATGTATGGTTATGAGTGGAACCCAAACCCAAATTGACTTGACTATCTAGTTGGGTTGATCAACAAATGGGTTTTGGCTAAGCCAATCCTTGTTAGGTTGGGAGATGAGCTCCAAATTGGTTAAGGAGAGCCCAAATTCTGTTAGTATAAAAGATTGACAGAAAACTTTAAAAGCAATAAGGAAACAATGTGTTTACAGAAAATACTCTCTCCTTCCCTCTCTTCTGCATTATCGGTCTTGTGGAGAAAAAGCAGAGGTTCTTCTTCCTTGCACACAATAGATCCTTTTGGTGGTTCTTGGGTTATTGGTACACTCCATGTTTCCGTCTTGTTCATGATTGTAGTTAGTGGAGACTAGAAACAACTCGTTTCCTAGAGCATACAACCAATTTTGTTCCGCTGTGTATTTCGAGGTAGGTTCGATCTCCTGCTAATTTATTCGTTAATTATTTATTGTTATTTAGTATTGGATGTCTTCATTGGTATCAGAGCATTAGGTTATTTTTGATGATTTGTTCATTGAATGTTGATAGTTATGCAACCTGAATGCTAGAACAGATTTGTTATGCATATTAATTCTGTCAATTTTGCATGTTTCTCGATCTGTATTTGATTCAACTGTCCGAATGAACTAGAATAAAGTTTGGAATTTTACTATTCTGAATGTACTTGTGAGTTCGAGATGGCTCAAAACCCTAGACTGCAAAATATGGTGATGGAACTCACTAGGAAAGCAGCACGTGACATGCACACGCATCTACCGGCATGTGCGTATGGTGGCGCAATTGCACAGTGGGTCATAGACGTGCGAGGGCACATGTGGTGTGCAATGAATGGCTCACGTGTGCCTATGTTATATTAATAAATGATTCCATTAATTATTGTCTATGCATGAGTTGTAATTTGTTTACTTATTCATGATATGCAAGTTTATATGTTTAAATTTTGCATGCTTGTCATTTTTAAATTTTGAGTAGCGTGACTTAGTGATGTGCAATAATGAATATGGGACGTTTTAAAAAGAACCAACCAATCATAACAATTTACTACCTATAAATTGACTCTAGGTTAGCTGATATCACAATTGTTGAATTCCACAATTGTTTACCTACTTTTTTATTAGTTTAATGAAATTATTCTAATATTTTTATAAATATAAGCCAATCAAATAAACAACACACAATCATATTTGCTCCTTTGGAAGGCCCTTCAACTAGTATAATATATGAATCCAAACAACACGAAAGATCGAAAGATACTCTTTAAGATTTCTCTATTAATTTTTTAAATTTTGTAATAATTTATAATTTTATACATAGTTATTTATAGATAATTAATATTTATTAAGAACATGAAATGTACTTTATTATGTATAAATTCATTAATTAATTAAGGTGAGTTAATTTCATTTAATAATGTATTGTTAATTAGTTTACTTAACAATGAAGTAACTTCAAGAGACATATAAATTATTTTAAATTTATACTAAATTGTCAATTTTTTAAAAATTTATAGTTTTAAATAAATAAATATAATTAAATACTATATTGTCAGGTCATTAAAAGAAATGAACACAATTAAAGATAAAATTATACAAATTACTTAAACAAAGAAAAGGATTAATTGTGTCTTTCTTCTTTTTCTTTGAGTTGTTTGAGTTCTAGCTTAACTGTATTGGTGTCCTTTTGTAGTTCTTGGATATTAGGGGTTGTGAACTTTGATTTTAATGCCTTTTGAGAATGTTTATGAGGTTGTGGGGATGGAATGATAGGTGATTTGTTTTGTGGTTCTTCTTGTAAAGACTGACAAAGTTTCGTTAGGTATTATTTTTGTTTTACCGGGACCTTTATGTGTTGGATAACATCTATGGTGAATTTTTTATCTTTCGAAATAACATTGGCATGCTTGGTATTGGAAGGAGACTCAGAATCAGATGAGGAGGATGCATCTAACTCATCTATTTGGAGTCCTTCTTCGGCATCAGTAGACACTGGAGGACTATGTTAGTTTTGGTGCCCTAATCCAATCATTTATGTACATTGTCATTCAATTTATCATTTAATAAAGAAGCATTTTATTTCATATTTTTGAAATATTATAATATATTTTACGAAGATAAAACATCCATGAATAGATTATTCTTCCTTATGTCATCAAGTATGACTTGATAGTAAAACCCTAAGGTAAAAAGAATAATATTCTAAACGACCCTAATCGATTGTTATCATATGAATGATAACAAACCAAAGTTAGTATGATGCTAAGTAGATAATCATGTTTTACTGATTATGGATATGAGATATCACTTAGAACATAGACATATGTTAGTGAACATGTATTGGATTGGCCCGCTATGAAAGCACTTCATGAATCTATGTCACAAGTAGCTTTCATACAGTGGTGATGTTTGAGGCCTGACTGAAACTCACTATCGACTCCTACATAAGGAATCGCATGTTTTGACTTAGTCAAACGCTATCCGTAATAGGGTAACAATAAAGGCTATGATTGGATTTGCCATGAATCATGTAGAGGAGTGATAGTGAGAGTGATGGATTTGTTCATCTTATGAAGAGTGATATCTCTTGGACATTTATGAGTATAATTGATGAAATGTATGCATACTCTAATGAATTGATAAAGGAGTTTATCAATATCAATTGTTATATCAATCTAGTCGAGATCAAGAAACAAGCTAAGC
>CAODLS010901737.1:0-13195 GCA_948243855.1 Flueggea neowawraea | reverse complement strand
ATTGATTGAGTCCGTAGGACCAGAGTTGGAAGTGGAGGATGTACCGATAGCTCGAGAGTTCTCAGATGTGTTTCCTGAGGAGATATCGGGACTTCCACCTGAGCGCGAGATTGAGTTCGCGATAGAGGTACAGCTTGGTACCGACCCAATATCGATTCCATCGTATCGGATGGCACCAGCAGAGTTGAACAAATTGGAGACCCAGTTGCGAGAATTGTTGGACAAGGGATTTGTTCGACAAAGTGTTTCACCTTGGGGTGCTCCAGTATTGTTTGTAAAGAAGAAGGACAGTAGTCTTCGTATGTGTATTGACTATCGCCAATTGAATAAGGTGACAGTTAAGAACAAATATCCACTTCCGAGAATAGATGATTTGTTTGACTAGTTACAGGGAGCGTAGTGGTTTTCTAAGATCGACTTGAGATCAAGATATCACCAGTTGTGGATTAGAGGGGAGGACATTCCCAAGACAGCTTTTTGAACTAGGTATGGACATTATGAATTCCTAGTGATGTCGTTTGGTTTGACTAACGCTCTAGCGACATTCATGGATTTGATGAACAGAGTGTTCAGACCTTACCTGGATCAGTTTGTCATCGTGTTTATCGATGATATATTGGTGTACTCGAAGAGTAAGGAAGAGCACGAGAATCACTTGAGGTCAGTCTTACAGACTTTGTAAGAGAATCAGCTATATGCTAAGTTCTCAAAATGCGAGTTCTGGCTAGTACTCCATGGGGAGAGGCCTAAGACCGCTACCGAGATACAGAGTTTCCTTGGCTTGGCCGAGTATTATAAGAAGTTTATCCAGGATTTTTCTAGGATTGCAGCCCCTATGACTTAGTTGATGCAAAGAGGTGTTAAATTTGTTTGGTCTGATAGATGTGAAGATAGCTTTCAAAAGCTAAAGAGGTGTTTGGCGAGTGCTCTAGTGTTAGTGTTACCATCAAGCTCTGGGGGATTCGCAGTATACTATGATGCCTCGATAGTAGGATTGTGTTGTGCGTTGATGCAGCATGGCAATGTGATTGCCTATACCTCAAGACAGCTTAAGAGGCATGAGCAAAATTTTTTGACACATGACTTGGAATTGGCAGCAGTTGTGTTTGCACTCAGTATTTGGAGGCATTACTTGTACGGAGAGACTTTTGAGATCTTCACAGATCATAAGAGCATGAAGTACATCTTTGGGCAACGAGATCTAAATATGAGACAGAGACATTGGTTGGAATTGTTAAAGGATTATGATTGTACTATATCATATTATCCTGGCAAGGCTAAAGTCGTAGTCGACGCTTTGAGTAGAAAGTCAATGGGGAGTTTGGCTCACATCACAGTTGAGAGACGATCTACATTGTCAAAGCTGCAGAGATTGATGGAGAATAGAGTTGAGTTACAGTTTGATGACTCTGGGGATTTGTTTGGGCATGTGGAGGCGAAGCCTGTATTATTGGATCAGATTCGAGAGTTCCAGAAGGAGGATTCTGAGATACAGAATTTGATCAAAAAAGTTAGATCATCTGGTGTACCGGGGTTCAGTGTTGATGATTCGGGAGTCCTTTGGTTTGGACTGAGATTGTGCGTACCATCGTCTGGTGAGCTATGCAAGGAGATTATGACCGAGGGTCACAACTCCACATATTCTGTACACCCGGGCTACATCAAGATGTATCATGATCTTCGAGAGTCATATTGGTGACCGGGTATGAAGAAAGACATAGCTGAATTTGTTAGCCGGTGTTTGACCTGCCAGTAGGTTAAGTTCGAACACTAGCGTCCTTCTGGATTGATGCGGCAATTACCTCTTTTAGAGTGGAAGTGGGATCGCATTACGATGGATTTCATTGTTGGGCTGCCAAGGACACCTTCGGGTTATGACTCAATTTGGGTGATTGTGGACCGATTGACAAAATTGGCACATTTTCTGCATGTCAAGACGACATATGGAGAACTGTTTATGGTATTTGCGAACTGTTTTCAAAACAGACTCTGTGAGGTACGTATGAGACGCTCTGGAGTGTTATTCCTCACTAGGATTCACCCCCGTTTTATTTTCTGTTGTGGATGATTCTATCTTCCAGGTACACAGATTTTGGCTTCGACGTTCATTCCGCATCTTAGACACCCGTGAGGAGACATTTTGGTTAGTGATGCTTATTGTTCGAGGTTCTTTTATTTTGTAGAGTTTCGTACCAGATTATTGTGGGATGTTGGGTTGTATGTATACTCTGATATATTTATTGTATTTGGTTTTACCAGAGTATATGGTTTGTATACGTTTGGTTTATATTTTTATATATTGAGTTATATATAAACTGTTTTAATCTATAAAATATTTTTCTAATAAATGTTTTGGAAATTAAATAATAGGTAGAATTTCTGAATCTCTGGAAGGCTTGTGCGAGATCGGTCGGGCTTCCATAGCTGGTCCGCCTCGTACGCCGATCATGGTCCTAGGAATGGGTCGTGACAACTATACTATGCCTACGGGCCTCTGTCTGAAATTATTCACCATAATGGCTATTGTTTGTTTACTATACTATGCTATGCCTACGAGCCTCTGTCTGATATTATATGCCATAGTGACTATTATCTGCTATTATATTATACGAGGTATAATATATCTGTTGAGCTTGTGTTATTGCTCATTCGCCTATATTATATTATACTGTTGACTGACGGGGTATATTTTGCTGGAGCCCGGGGACTTCAATGCTCGCGGGTATACCCTCTAATTAGCTCTACTTGTTTGTCACAGCTTTGAGACCCTTAGGGTTCCGGGTATTATTTGGGGCCTCTAAGGCTGTATGCTGTTCGACACTCCTTAGTTGAGCACCTTTGAGGCTCTTGACGTTGTTGATTCTCTGTTAGGGATCTGATTTGGTCAGCGCAGTATCAATATAATACGGGTGTATGATCGTGATTATTAGATCTGTATAAAATTCTGAATAAGTATTAATAAAATATTTATGTATAAAATTCTGTATAGTCTGGATAATATGAATTTGTATAATACGTTGCATGATTTATCTGCTTCTCTGTTTATACATATTCTGTCTGACTGCATGTTGTCTGCTCTGGTTGCAAATTTTTTTCTGAAATATTTTCGAATTATACTAGTATGTATACGAGTGTATATACATATACCTACATATGTTGCAAGTGAAAGTTTTCTAAAGGTTTTCAAAATAGTTTATGTGAGGTCCTATATGCATTTTGGAGCGTCATTCCTCACTAAGTTTTCTCACCCCCCCTCCTCTTAACATTTTTTAGGTGATTCAGCTTCCGTGCTCAGTGGAGTCTTCGAGTAGTAGTGATAACCCTTTTGATCGGGTTTCGAGTTGGCATATTTGGTTAGGTGCTCCACACCGAGGGTTTGGGTTCCACTATTTGGATTTCACCATTTGGTTTTATTTGTATAATTAATTTGAAAGAATGTGTATGTATATATATAATTATATTCTTTATATTCTTATATATAGCATTACTGTTTTAATTTATGAAACTTAAATGTTTGCTAAAATTGGATAATCATTAAAATGAATAATTGGATAGGATTTCTGAGTACTCTGAGGCTTGTACGAGATGGGTTGGGCTTCCACAGACGGTTCATCTTGTACGCCGGTCACAGTCCGAAAACGGGTCGTGGCATCTACAGTATGCTTCTTTCTTTTTTTTTTCTACTATTTTTTGAATGCTCCCATTTGGAGGGTTGCTCTCTAAGCTCTTCTATTTTTTTCTTTGGTGCATCATTTATTTTGGAATTAGTGGCCATATTCACAACCTGCTTCTCCATTCTCTCCCCAAACTCTTATTTTAACACCTTTGAGGATTGCCCCCAAGTATCTTGAGTGGTCCCTTTAAAGGGACGACTAAGGAGCTACTACCTCTAGTAGGCAGTCTCTCTTTTTCCATATCATTACTTTTATGGGCTTGAGTGGTGCCCCCTAAAGACTAGCCATGAACTCTTGATGATTGCTCTGCATTGTCATCTAATTGCCTTGCATAGTCATAGTAAGGTTTTCTATAGCCTTGATTATTTGATTAAAAATACTAAATTCACAAACTATTTGGACAACTGAAGCTTGTCCATTCTGGGTTGATTGCACCTATTCAAGGTGAAGGGATCGAGTTCTTCTTCACCAGTTTTTGTAGTTACAATGACTTCATTTACCATGTTTCCAATGTCAGATATCTCAATCTCTTTTCCACTTTTGGTTCTCATCATTGTGCGTGTTTCCTACAGAGCATGCCAAACGATTGTTTCATACTTTTTAAGGGCTAGGAGAACAACAATGCCATTTGGTGAATTATGCGAGCATTCCAAGGAATTAAGGTTTTCCTAAACCAAAAGAGTAAATATGGCGCTCAATGATCCCAACTCTTAATCAAAAGACAAGAACGAGTAAAGGGAAAAATTTTGTTGTTTTGGGTTCTTTGCTTCTTCAAAACAATTACAAAACACAATGAACTTTATCAATTGATAAACAAATTACAATGATGGCAATAAAGATTAAAGAATAGAGCTTAAAGGAACTAAAGGGGTTAAGAAGGCAAAGGAGACTATGAGGCTAAATCCATAAGGGTGAAATGAAAGGAAATGTAATGTAAAGAAAAAAAGTTCGTTCAAATGTCTATCGTGGTTGCCTTTATACTATCCTAAACGGGAATCTTCTGTCATTTGATCAATTAAGTCATTTCTAAAATCATGGAATTAAGCCCCCAATTAGTTGTGGAATTTCCTAGTGATCAATTACCAAGCCAGCAGCTTCTGTGATTACCTTCCTTATAAGGATTTCTCTCGTTCGGTGGAGTTTCATTTGAATTCCAATTTTGTTGTCTATGTGATTTGCTCCTCTGGCATTTGACTTTCTTTAGGGTTTGATTCTTTCCCTTTTAGTCTTAGCCTCCAAAGAGCCAGGTTTCCTTAAGGCCTCTCTCCTGAACTTATCTCTTCCTTTTGAGCCTCTTTCCTTTTTCTGTGGTTTGACTTAGGAAATGATTCTAAAAGGTCGACTTTGCTTGGGGGCGCTCTCTTTAACCCAATCCTATCCATGGACTTTCATTCGAGTGGACCTCATGGTCTCGATCTAAGCCCAAAATATATCATAAACAATGTCCTTTCTATGTTCTTGGTTTGAGCAAAATCATTAATATAGAAAAATCCTTCTTAATTTTCTTGAATGTTTTGATATTTTGCCTTGCAAAACCTTCTACAACATTTTGTGCTCTAGTGCTCTTCTATTGGTGAGCCACCCTGCGAATACAAATAAAATTTTCTAAGGGACCATTAATGAGTAGAAGATTTGAGATTAATGTAGTAGTGGCCACTAGGGCCCACCTAAGTTTAAAGCTTTTTATTTTATTTTATTTCTTTTTTTTAATTAAACCAAGTTTTGTTACCAATCATCAAACCCATTTAATCTTATACCATATGAGCTCGCAAATATATTTTCTTATTGGAAAAAGATCAACCAAGTCAGTTTGGTCCCACGAACGAAACGTGTCTTCTTAAAATGCAGTAACGCAGACCATCTTTTCTTCTTCTTTTTTCTTTGATTACTTTTTTTTTCCCACCAGTTGTATGCCACCCCTATCATCTTCCGAATCTCTCAATATTGTCGATACCTATCCATAACCCACAATCACCCCTCCTTGTACGACACAAGCTCCGTCACTGTTATACCCAGTCGTCGCCGCCTTTGCATTCACGTCTAACCAGTCACCTGTCATCACCAACAGTACTTAGACCGTCGCCATCTTCGAACCCAATGCTTCCTACTGTAGATAAACCACTCGAGTGTCATCGGACAAGCCGCTGCTGGAATCCATGCTGACAATGAATTATAACATGATCTTGATTTTTCTGCGCTCCACAAACATCATATCGAGAAGCATCATTTTGAATTATGTTGCAATTTGAGAGAAATTCCTTGATTAAAATTAGCCTATGAAGTAGTAGCCATGGGAAGAATTTAATCTTGGGTGGCACAAAAGATTTCCAACATATGTTGAAAGCATTGGTCCCTCTAAACTGAGATGATAAGTTACCAAATTTGGATACGAAAGAATGAGTTGTTCAGTCTTTTTTAGATAATGTCCAAATAACCTCATCTTTCATATTTTACACGGTCACTAATTTGGTGGTTGTGGCTTTAATGTATAATTTACATTACCAATTAAAAAAAATCACATAATTCATACCCGTGTTTTCAATGTGTAGCCAGGTAAAAGTTAGATTAGAGCCTACCATTCCTGTTGCTCATTAAACTGCAACAGACGACGCCAAATTTGTCTAAGAAGATTTAGTCAGCACCATTATCAGTAACATAAAAATTCAGGCCATGAAATACAAAGCGAGAGGCCAACATGAACATAGTTGGAAACTTTTGTGCCAAGGTAAAGTCACCACTCCATATATCTAACCAGAAATTAGCAACTTGCCCATAATTAACATTCATTCTAACAGGTAAGCTTTATTTTCTTTTCAATGGTCTTTGGAAAACCTTGTTACCAAGTAGGTTGCATTTGACAACGATGCATGTGAAACTTAACTATCAAGGTTGGTGATAGCCTATGTAGGTTGGTCATCTGTCTGAGATGAGTTTCGAGTCGAATGCGTCCGTGGATCTTTGATGTAAAAAGAATAAATGTGATATTGTTCCACGGTTAAGTGTAATGTAATTAATCAGGTCCCATGTGATATTGCCTTACATTTTCCCTTTTTTTTTTCATTAGACTAATGTTTATAAGAAACTTGTTTTCTGTTGTTCCCAGATGGCAATCTCAAAGGGGTGAATTAGATTACTAACAAGTGTAATATCTTTTTCAAAACTTTTAATAAATAAATACACCCAATAAATCAATTCACGAACATGATAAATAACCATAAGACTATTCAGTAAAGCAGAGAGACATTGTGCAATGATTGCTAGTCGCCGTTGAAGGTGTTCAATCTTGCAGCTTTTCTATCGGGCAACTTTGCATGCATAATCCTTTTAATGCATGCACAGTTTGCCTATTGTGTGCAGAATAATTTTTTCCATTTCTCACTAGCGTGCCTAACTTCAACAATATAGTGCGTAACACACTATTTTAAAATTTTCGAGAGCTTTCTCAGCTGGCAGCATAATTTATTTGCGTACATAACCAGAACTTACGTGCCCAATTTTGTCTCAGGTCCCTAATGTGTTCTGATCAACATCCAACACAAGTGATGATTGAGGAATTTTAATCAGAGCCTGAAAAGTCTATATGCACTTTATGTAGCTTTTAGTTTCATGCATAACTCTATGTTGCATGCTCAACAAATCTGGTATGCTGATAGTGCTTTATCTGCATGAGCTTTGCGTGCATAGCCAATGCTTTTGGCGTACGTTGATTATCCTGATTGCTCAGCTTACTTGCATGCACTTTTATTACGTACGCAATCATTTGTTGTGTGCACAATTAAAATGTTAGGTGTGTAAAAATTATTAGGTAAGCAATTCACCTTGTATTGATTTCATGATATGCCTCTGTTTGCATTCCGAGTCTTCTCCAAAGCCTGTTACGGGCGTAACTTTGAGCTATGTGTGTGCTATATTTTTCTTGTGTGCGCTACATTTTTCTTGCATGCGCTAGTCTTGTTGTGTGCACAATTGATGTGTTTGAGTAGCTTCTTTTTGCTTCAGCCTTAGTTTCAGTTTTTGCAATTTGGTATGTTCCACACATTGTCTAAGAGTTATGCATCCGATCAGATTTGTTGTGTGCATTATTTTGGTTGCGTGCACAACAATTGTGTTCTTCTTCTTTCATGTTTACACATCATCAAAACTTCAAGTATGACCCTTTTAGGTTCAACGTTTTCCATTGGTGTTTACTTCATCTACATTTTGGGAAAGTTGAAAAAGTTCTTAATGCAGTTCCCTTGTCTATAAAAGACTTAACCATGTGAGTATTGTTGGCCTGAAATGACAATCCAAAAGGGGAGGGGGTGAATTGGATTCTTCATAAGTTAAAAAATTTGGTGCAAACAATTTTGCAATTTAACACAAATAAACAAAGTTCTTTGAAACCTTTGTGTAATTGGTATGCACAGGTCCAACAAGACCTATGCATCTTAGGCAATTGCAACTATCGAACTATAGTATATGCACCTGAGTACCGAGTGTCATATCCCATAAAGACTACGAGTATTAGTAATTACTGTCATTATATTATCCAATTGGCAAATCAATTGGTAAATGACATTAAGTAAACACTAAGGAAATACCAGCAAGTAAACACAAAACACAAAAGCACAAAGAGATCAATAACCAAGGAATCAATGTAAAGACAACTTTAAGATTTAGAATCCCCCTGTGACTTCCTAAGCAAAACCAATCTCGTCACTCAAATGTTCATTGGACTGTAGAAGTTCCTAAAGTATGTTAACCACCATATCGAGTCAATTAACCTTTAACATCAAGTTAATTAACCGGAATCTCTTCCTAATTAAAACCCCCAACGTTGCGTTACTCCATTTTGTGAACTCCCATATTAAGTTTGACCTTAATACAAAAAATTTACATCACATATCTTTAGGTTTGCGTGTAAGTCCTTTCACTTATGAGCGATATGAACATACGATGAATCTCTAGATTACCGCACACGTAATCAATATTGAATTGAAACTCTGGAAAAATCAATCTGAAAACATAATATATCATAGATGAATCTCAAATGACAAAAGAGTGAACAAAATAACAAGATTTGATCACAAATTCGTCCTAGGGTTCATCACATCTAGATGCATGTGATGTTTAGTTCATGATTCCAGCAAATACAACAACAAGAATGATAGAAAGCAAGAGAAAGTGAAAGAAGCCATTATGAATCCGATCTCTAAGAAATCTACTATATCTTGATGCAAATCTACTCCAAAGGCATTCTCTCCTTCAAACCCTGCTTTTCTCTCTCTATAACTCTATTTTGGTCTGTAAATGTTAGTTCCTCATTTAGGGTTCCTTCAAATGCTTATAATGAGGTGTCTTAATAAGACATGAGTAAAGACATGCCTGTGTCTTGATTCCCCAAGTCGTTCGCATTCTGGAGGCATATTTAACAAGCCAAGCCACTACACGAGCAAGGACACAGTTGTGTCTTGCCACTAGACATGTTTTTTATAAGGCAGGTCAATACACGAGCAAAAACACACTCGTATCTTACTTTTGTAGGTTGTGTCTTGCCAGAAACATTCCATAACATGTGTAACAAAAGGATAACATGTGCAACAAAAGGCTTACGTGCATAAGCTTGTCTCTGGTGGCTCAAACTTCTTTGTTTAGCCTTATTTTCACTGGTTTGTGTCCACTACATTAGCACACCAAGATATGACCTAAAAAGATAATATGAACTAATAAACTACCAAAACTGATGAATATAGCTCAAATTATAATGAAAAGGATAGGAATTTGACAATGCAAATATGTATAAATGAGCATTCATCAACAATCCTCTTGTTTTCTAAGAGCATAAGGAAACCTTTACAACCTCTATTTTTCTAGGAGCAAAACTAAGAATCCCCAAATTCTATTGTTTTTTCCTAAGGCTCAATAAGAAAACCTCTCACTCTCCTGTTTTCAAGACTCAACAAGAAAGGCTAAATCACTCTTACAAAGAGATGCAAAGTTCATACATCTACCTAATTGATTGAAAGAAAATAGCTCAAGAATGGATGGACGAAGAAGAATGAAGAAACAAGAAATTTATGACAACAAAATTAATTTTGCAATGAATAGCCAATGATTCTCTCTCCTTCTCGATGCTATAGGGATGTATTTATAACCTCTCTCCTTGATATGACTGTTGGTTTTGAAAATAGAGCCTCTATGTCTCAAATATTCTTGTTAGCAAGTGCATGATGTAACTGTCACTTAAGTGTGCAAGACCCATTTACATGTGCAATACTTGTAATCTCAGCTTCACTTGCATGCATAACACAATATTACATGCGCATCTCTTGATCCCACCATAGACTAGCATGCACAACACTTTCAATTATTTGCTTAACATACCTGTTTTTTTTTCTTTTTAGAATGGTCACCCCAACTTTCTCGTGCACAATAATTCATTTGCATGCACAAACTTTTAGTACTCGATGAATGTCTGTACATTCTCTGACACAGGCACAAAGTACAAAATTTGAATATTCTCGTGATCTCATCAGATTATAAGATATAATTCCCTATCACTTTTGTCAACTAGCACTTGTAGGTGCAAGTTCTCACATTTGAGTGTGCAATTGTCTTCCTTCACTTTTCACTTGAAAGTTAATAAAGTTCGAACCTTTAATACTTCTTCTACTTGCGTGCTTAATCTGATTCACTTGCATGAGTTGAAACAACTTGTGTGTGTAAGCTAGCATGTTACGTGTGTAACATATTTTCTTCATTCAACCTTAATATTTCTAGAATGCATACCCTTCTTCCATATTTCACCAATTGCATGCGTTATACAAATGTAGGTGTACAATTATGTAGTTACGTCTATAAACTCCAAATACTTGCACATTTGTCTATCTTTTGTATACATGGTTGCTTCTGACCACATCTTCAATTGTCTTCATAGGTTGTTACACACATGAAGCAATAATTGCACACTCAATTCACTAGTTGCATGCTTAAGTGTTTAGTTAAGTGCTCAATTATCTCTTCAATCTTCCATGAATGTTTTGTTATCATCAAAATCAATTCATAGAGTTAACAACTATATTTAAAATCATTTTCAGGTTTTTGCAATAACTTCTACCTTTATGATTTTTGATAAACTTTCAAAAGAAGAGCTAGTGTTTGATCAAAGTAAGTAAATCTAAATTGTACTCGATTCACCTCAAAGATGATTTAACTAAAAAGAAAAATATTGCTTTATAACCTGATGAGCTCATTTTCCACTAAAACTTGAAGCTTACATGATTTCTTTTTTTTTTTTATGAATTTATGGATGAGTTAAGAAACCTATGAAGTTTATTGTGTCAAAAGGAAAAAGGTTCAACAAGTTCAAGGGGTTTAAAATTTGTTAGGCCTAGATTTTAGTATAAGTTAGACAGTATACCACAGTTAACCTATTGATTCATAAGATTATCATTCTACATATTTTAATTTCAAAAATAGAAACCAATCAAAACAAAACTTTAGAAATAAAATAATAAGAAACATAACATAAAAAATCTCAGATTTTAACTAATTTAATTATCTCCTCTTCCAAGATCTCGTTTGACTAAATCTACCTAAAACATTCTCTCTCTCTCTCTCTCTCTCTCTCTCTATGTCACTCTATTTGCCTTCTCTCCTCTCTCTCTGCTCTCTTGCTTGTCCGCCACTCTACAATGCCACTACTAAAAGCCTCTTCTCTCTTCCACTCTCCTTCATTCCCTCCCTCTTTCTCTCTCTCCTCTCCCATTATCGTGATTTGAAAACTGTTAAATTGCATTCTACATTGTCGTGATGACAAGGCCAATCTCCACTATTGCAACATGATGGTCTGGACACAATCGTCAAGGAAGGAGCCATAGACGAATGCACAATTAGATATCGGAGACTTGAAAGTAGGTGATCTGAAATGATGAATGGGCGGCGGAGTTGCCGATATCATTGTCGTTGAATTCGTGCAGAGTCCTTGTCATTGAAGTCGTCTTCTTTCATTGGTGGTAACAACACTGAAGACAGTGAAGGAGAAGACCACACTAGGGCTTTCAAAACCATAGAAAGCATCTATTTGATGAAATTATGTTAGTAGCCCTCAAATTGTTGCATAATTTCACAATTAGTCCTTATGTATAGTTTTGAAATTATACGATTAAATATTGAAAACCATTAAACCGATTAAAAAAAGAACCAGTGAACATGTTGTACACCTATAATCACCATTGCACACGAACTAAATCAATTTCAAGAATGTTAGTGTAAGCCCTAGCCCCAAATACATTGTATCCAGATTATATTTTATATATAAATATTATGAGGCATTGTTTTATCTCGTTATTATTCATGCACATGTTTAATTTGATAAAACATCAATAAATAATGATTCTGCTTAAGTTATCAAATATGTGATTTGGATAGTAAAACCTTGAAGCATAAAAGAATACTATTCTAAATGTCTCTAGTCGATTATTGTCATGGGAGTGACAGTAAACCAAGACTAGTATGTACTCTGTGAGATGATCATGTTTTACTGGTCATAGTATATGAGATATGAATAAGAGAACATAAGAACATGTTAGAGAACAATGTTTTGGATCAATCCGCTTATGAGAATACTACATGGTTGAAAGGTCATAAGTATTTCTCATACAATGCTTATACTAGAATCCCTCAACCTGAAATCACTATGGATTCTTGGGTGATTTCTCATATACTTTGACATACACCTAACGTTATTTGTAATGAGTAACAAGTATGGATATGATTGGGTATGCCATGAGTCATGCTAAGGAACATGAGTGAAGTGAAGGGATTGCCACTCTCAAAAAGAGAAAAGATATCACCGGCCATTTGATTAGTGAAACTAAGTAGTGTGTGGCCACACCCAAACAAAGGGATAAGTGTTATCATTTGTTTGATTTAGTCATAATCACTTATAGATCAAGAAAATATTTTAGCATAAATAAGGGTGACCCGTTCCATGCCTTATGCTAATTCTGATATCAAGAGGCAAAGGATTGTATAAGGTTGTAATTAGGTTATGTTGATTCGTAATTGAAATTCATTTCAATTTTGGTAATCATAATGTTTTGCTAGAGACCAATTATGATTTATGATTTTTAAATTAATTTTAGGCTCATTGCTAACATTGAATTAACTTACAGGATCGCACACAATAAAGATCTGGATTGGTTACAAAGGTTCTCTCTTTGTAGTAAGTGAATTATTAAGATGATTAATTTGATCAATCAATAATGATTCAAGATTTTATAATTTATGTGTTAAATAAGATTTAATACATAGTCCATTAATATAATTGACTTTTAATATGAATTACCAATTATCATGGTTATAATTATTTAATTATGTGTGACATAATTCGACCCATGTGAGTGATTTATTTTATGATAATGTATCATATAATTAAAAGCCCAATAATATTAATAAAACCCATGTGATTTTCGGCCTTTCCTAACCTAAATTTGAGGGCAAAAATTCGGCATACAAACCTAAAAAGGGAGGGAGAAATT
>CAODLS010901617.1:0-10906 GCA_948243855.1 Flueggea neowawraea | reverse complement strand
TTTGAGATACTCCATTTTTTCTCGTTCGATCCCGAACCGTTGTTCTTTTTCTTTCTTTCTATTAGCTTCCGCCGTTTCAAAAATTTTGCGATTTAATTCTTTCTCGAACAACATGTCGTCCAAAATGGACGCAACTTCGGAGATGTCGCTTGATGTCGACTTTCCTTTCCAATGCACGTTGCGTTTCGCCTTTTGCTTGGTTTTTGGCTCTTCCCATTTGGCCTTATCTTGGCCCATTGGGCGAGTCTCTTGGGTTGCCTCTCCATCGACGCTAGGATTGGAGGCGTTGAGATCGAAGGAGCTGAAGTTAGTGTAGGTGCCTTGGACGTTCATCTTAGTTCTTTTTGGACCAGCCTCGGGGTCCATGAGCAATGCTTCCCTCCATTTCGGATGATCACGTAAAATTTTCCAAACGTTATCGTGGAGGAAATGGGTTTTTGCCTCAACCAAGTAGACAACGCGTGCTTGCTCCATAATCATGTCGTCGGTCCAACCGCTATGATATGTCGAAGCAACGTTGTCGTAGATGCCGTTAAATAAGGTGACAATTTTGTTGAGTGTGTGCCACCTATTTTTATCGGCCTTCCATAACGTTGCTCGCTTGTCTCCATCCCATGGTTGAAGCGTGCAACCACCCGCTTCCAAAAAGAGTTGGCGTTTTGGTCGTTGGACATTATGAGGTCTTCGAAAATAGCGATCCAACACTAGCCAACTTGACGTAGTGTGGAGGGATCCACTTTTTGTACTTGGCACCGACGTTAGGACCGAGATTGCTTAGACCAATAGTGGATTCGGGGGGTTCATTTCAGGAGTAGGAGAATCCCCTTAGGAACCCGTTGTTGAGCACCTATCCAACAAGGGGATGTAAGGATTATTTTGTGAAAAATGATTATTTTGTGAAAAATGATTGGACGTAAAATTTTAGAAATTACCAAAATTGAAAAGTGCGAGTTATATGGAAATGGGGAAAATGAAGTTTTGGGATTGAATTGATAGTTTGTGAAAGAGGGAAAATTTGATGGATTATTTTGAGAATATCGGTAGTTGGCAAAATTTGATGGGTTATTTTGTTGTAAGGATTGAGTATTTTCATTGCTGTGATCCATAATTTTGGGGAAAAAAATTTGGAGTGGGAGTAATTTGAGAGTATGGAGAGAAATTTTAAGAGTTGAGAGAGTTTGGGGGAGAGAAATGAGTGTTTGAAGTGTAGAAATAATAGAAAAAAAATGTGTTTAGGGGGTATTTATAGGAAAATGAGTAAAATTAGCCGTCATGGACCAAAAAGGTAATTTTTTGGCCCCCAACGGTACTCCAACGGTAGTATCCAACGGTAATATTACCGTTGGAGTAAATCTGACCGTTGGATCAATCAGATCCAACTGTCAAATTTAAATATTTTTTTTTAAAAAAAGTAAATGTCAGTCGAGGAGCTAGGAACGGTAGCTCCTTTCCTAGCCCCGTTGTGGGGCAGCCTTATTCCATGCTCTCCTCAACACGAATCCTCATGCCCCCTTTACGACCCTCCCACCCCAAAAAAAACAACTAACAAATACAAACAATTTGTAGATTAACAATACATAAATTAATAATAAAATACAAAATCACTAAATGTTGATAGTATAAAAAATTATTATAATTCCAATTTTAAAAAAATGTAAAAAAATAATGTTCTTTTTTTTTTTAAAATTAAAAATTTGATATAATCCATATAATATAAAAAATATAAAATCATAACTTAAAACATTCTGTTGATTAAATAAAATGGCATTTTTCACAAAACAATTTAAGATGTTCATTTGACTAGAGATGTGACAGTCTCGTGTAAGATTGCAGATTTTTACTGTGTAAGATATTTATTTTGTATTTAACATATTATTCCCATGTAACACTTATTTCTAAGTAGTTTTGCTCGGTTATATCAGTATTTTAAATTAAATGTCCGCTATATCAGTTGAATATATTTATTTTAGTATATTATATTAGCAATTTATACCGAATAAGCTATACAATTTTACAGAGATTTGGGGTTTAAGTTTTTCAAATTAAAATTTAAAGTCTGATTAAGAAAAAGCCAGAATTTTTGTCGAATGGCTTGTTTGGTACTACAACATATTGTGTATTTAACATATAACATATAATATATTCTATATATTATAATAGTAAAAATAGAAGATGATATAAGTGTTTTTATTCTATTTAAAATAAGATAAAGTGATATTTTTGTCCCTTCTTAAAAAATTGTCATTAAAAATTTATAGAAATAGGGGTATTAATATTATTTTATATTTTAAAATATTTTAAAAAAATTATAACATAATATATACTGTAGTATGATTATCAAAAAAATATATTATATATTTTTTATGCTATATATTGTTAATATATTAAGCCAAATAACCCCGAAATAAAGAAAAGCCGCCCATATGAAAATCATGAATAATTTGCAAAAAAAGATTTGGATTAAAAAATCTTTCTAAAACTTTTACTGACGAAAATGATGCCTTTTGTCTAATCAAAATATTTTAGAAAAAACTTTCAAATATAGTCCATCCACATACACACTTATTCCAACGACACTGACTATATTCGTCATTTATGTTTTTTTTCCCCTTCTCCGGTCAAATATCAGGGGTTTATGTAAGACAAAAGGTAAATTTGGGCATGTTTGTTTTTAGCAACTCTTTTTTTTTTATTATCACTTCGTGTCATGCCGTCTCCTGTAGACCTTCATATGTTGGTAATACCGACTTAACCTCTTTCGATTTTTAAATCCACTATTGACTATATATGTTACTATTATCACCTAATAAGCCTTATGTATATATGATCTATGAGAATAAATAATAAAAAATTAAGTAAATAATACATTTTTAATAAAAAATCTGTTTTTTGCCAAATGAAAAATAATCTATTTTATTCTTCTTCACTCACGGATGGGTTATTTTGTCAACAGCATAGATCATCAAGTATTTTGAATTTTTGCCATGAAGATGCATGTGATGGCCTGCGTTCAAAAAGAATCCTCCTAAATATACACTAATTAAAACAAGATCGATTGGATTAAATATAAGTTAATTGTTTTTTACCGGTGTTTAAATATACAACCAAAAAAGCAAGATTTACAAATACAACAATGTATCAAAAACTTACGAAAAATAGAAATGCGGAATAAATAATCACAAAAATGCTTCAGTTTGACTGTGTATTGACAATGCGTCAGAAAATTGATCGCGCATTGACTACACACATTGACCAGTTAAAAGTGAGTACAAACTGAGAACAACACAAGTAAAAACAGAGTACAACAACAAAAAGATAACATAATAAGAACAAACACTAACAAAAAAGAGTACAAGTCAAAATAATATTATGAGTACAAAATGATAACAAAGCGAGTACAAATATTTTAATTTTTTCTTTATTACTTGGTAAAATTATGAACACAAATAAGAAGAAAGAGAGTACAATATTTTATTTTTTTTGTTACTCGATAAAATATGAGTACAAATGAAAACAAACCGAGAACAATGAGCACAAAAGGCCAATACAAATATTTTAGTTTTTTTTACTCAATAAAATATGTGTACAAATGAGAACAAACTGATAACAATGAGTACAAAAGGCAAATACAAATATTTTAATTTTTTCTCTATTATTCGGTAAAATTATGAGTACAAATGAGAATAAACCAAGAACAAAGCGAGTACAACCCAATTTTTCTACCTGACATATAATATCAAGCACCTTATTGATAAGATACTAATGAGACTGCATAAACAACAAATCATGCTCACTAGTCGTCGTCGACATTGCCGTTACAACTTGTCTAAAGGTCTAATGAACTTTGGGAATTCGGTTTCTTCAATTGTCTTAAGCACATCATCGACATTAATCGTTTTCCTTTTTCGATTCCTTGCACATATCATTAGACTTGTACACATTGCACAAAAAAATATTACTGAATTGTATGATTCCTGTCACAACCCATTGCGAGCCCGTGACCGGCTTACAAGGTGAACCGTCTATGGAAGCCCAACCCATCTCGCATAAGCCTCATAGATTAGAACATATTACCCAAATGATTTAGATTATAAAACATTTGTTAAAAACATTTAATAATTGAAAACATAATAAATCAAATATATATAAATAAATATATATCAAAAGTTATAAATGCGGAAAACAACAAAACAAAATCCAAAAGCCAAAATGACAACCCGGTAACCCAACTACATCCCGATGCGGAGCTTTACAAAACAAAAGACGAGCCCGAAAAAAGGGCATCACTAACCAAAAGATGCTCCACTGGAGTCTGGATGCTGACAGTTACCGAAGTCAAAATTTGTGAACCTACTCAATAGGAATCACGTAAACAGAGAAATAAAGAGGGTCAGTGCCCAGTGAGGAATAACACTCCAGATCGTCTCATACGTGCCTCACAAAGACTATTTTGAAAACAGTTCAAAGATATCACATGCAAATATAATTTCAGTATACGTATATACACGCTATAATCATATATAGCCTTTCAAAACTCAGTTCACAAAAGGGTTCACATACAAAGCAATCATAAACACAAAGACGTATAAAACGATTTTCATTTTCACAGTCAAAATACATATACAGATATATGAGACCAAAGCAGAAGGCGTGCACGTGGCACTAATAACAGAGTATGTAGACTCCACCACAATCCATATCAAATCATGTGCCGGATCAGGACATATGGCTACCAGCAACCATGATAGCTGAGTTTTATCAAAGTGTTGGTATACCAAAGGTGACGTTTTACCCTGTAACAGTAGGTGTTCCATATCAAAAAACAAAAGCATACTAATATATAGTATCAAAGCAGAGTATGCATATAAGTATCAAAATCAGAGAGAAGATATATAATACATATATATCAATTTTAAAGCAGAATCCTGATTAATACACATAATCAGTTTCTCATTAGTCAATCCTTATATTAATTCATTTTCAAAGTATGTGTTATACACAACAGAAAATATATACAGTTCGAGACACAACTTATGTGTTTGAAATTGCTATTCACTCATCTGGTAGTCCAAGTGCAAAACACTTGTCAGGCCCCACTTGCCGTGGCTGGTCTCTCGAGCACAAACAGGAAGCTGAACAGAACAAATATATCCACGGATATATCAGAGTCAAATCAAAATGAGGTACTGTGATAATACCAGATACATGAAGTGCAGACGTAGATGCGAACTCTCGAAAGATCCCAAATGATCCATATCAAATGATAATCTATCATTCTGGATAAAAAATTCAAACTCTACATAAAATTACAGTTTAGTCCTCGCCCGGACTTGACAAATTACAAAATAGTCCACAGACTATACTAGGATAGCTAACTAACTTTTTCAAGTAGTCAAAATCTCCAAATAAGTCCCCGAATTCTCAGAAATCGACAAAATACAAAATTACAGTTTTTGTCCTTCAAACCCTTAGCTCACTCGAGTAAACCCGTGGCTCACTTAAGTAACAGCCTTGCATCAGTCGAGTAACTAGTGGTCTTACTCGAGTGAAGCCTACCCTATCTTACTCGAGTAACAATAAGTCTTACTCGAGTAAGACACTGCACATAATTTTCCAAATCTACCAACTCGTGATTCAACCGAGCAAAATCATTCCTAAACACCCACATTGTCTTTAAAAACCTCCAAAGTATTAATCTATACTCCAATCCAACAAAACAACTCAGAATCACCCTAAAATCAATCCAACCCTAAGTGATTCAAACCCTTTTATGAACCACTTCGATTTTAATGATTTCAAGCTAAACCTAGATGTTTCTAGACTCTTAAAGTCCCAATTTTACAATCTCTAACAATCTTTCTACTAGAAACATCCCTAATCAACCCAAATCCAAAACCCTAGTTCATCCCGTCACTCCCCAAAATGCCCAACAAATCCATTTATTCAATGATAAAATGGAAGCAAAAGAAGGGAGAGAAGAGCGTTTTTACCTTAGGGAATCAATTGGAGATAATGAGAAGCAATGGAAAATGAAGAGAGAGGAATCTCAGAATGTTTGAAGGAGTAAATGCTGAAAAGAAGTCGGGTGGGGGTATTAAATAGACCTAGACATCAAAACGCAACGTTTTGACAAGTGTCTGAGTTATTTCAGTGCTTACTCGAGTAACTCTGGGTCTTACTCGAGTAAGTCTTACTTCAAAGAGGATTCCAGCCCCGTTCACTCGAGTAAGTAAAAAATTTACTCGAGTAAGTCCCGGCTTTGGACAAAAATGAAGCATGAACTCACTCGAGTGAGACTAGCCGTCACTCGTGCAACCCAACCCTCGATTACTCGAGTAACTCAACATTTTACTCGAGTAACTCCAAGCTTACTCAACAACAAGACTTTATCTAACACCCAAACATTGTTCTGAACATTCTAACTCGATCAGAACATGACGGGAATGCTACAGGAATCCAAATCAAAACAGGCGGGGTATTACAATTCCAAACATTTCAACCACTAGAAAACCCGTTCAATTTCGATTAAGAATCGAAATTGAGGAACAATTATAATACCTTAAATTGTAACCTATGAATAAGGAATGCAAGAATGGTCTGCTTACGTGGCGGACAGATAGTGAATGAAGATGTGGGCGCTTTCAGAGAAAGCGATGAGGGCATCATTGTGGACTTTGATGTAGCATCGTCTTTGGAGCAGCAGGAGAACATGTCCTTGACCACCCGACGCATAACCTTCAGAAGCTCCTCTGCATCTGCCACCACTTTCTCCATCTTTGTCGCCATCTCCGTCGCCATCTCTCTCTCTCCCATCTACGGTTCGTACAATAGAACTCCTTGAATGGTAGCTAGGGTTTGGCGGACAGAGGAGAGGGTAGAAACGATAGAGAGAGAGAGAGAATGAGACGTGACGCAGGTGAGATAGAAAGAGGAGAGAGAAATTGATTATTAAGAGAATATAAATTGTTGTATTTATGAAATGTAAATTAAATTGTTCTATAACAGCATATAAAATCCCTTTGTTGCATATGTGAAATCAAAATGATAAAAAAAGACATTGAGTGTAATTTCCTTTATAAGTTAATTGAAATCATATAATCTACTCAAAGTTAATATATCAGTTTTCAGAAGCCTTAACACTATATTTGTATATATATATATTAGTTTCCATAGTTTTTTTGCTTTTTTTTTTTATATCTATAGTTAGTTGATCTGCCTCACATGACAATAAAGAAGGGAAAAGAGAAAAAATGCCGTAGGGTAATGACGAAAAAAATTAAAAACAAGTGACCAAACATATGTTTTGTGTGGAAAAAAAAGTGGATGTAACAGGACAATAATTATACAAGAGATGCATACATATCTTTGGATGCTACTTAAAATGGTCTATCTATATTTTTTTATAACTTGTAAAAACTAAAAATTGAGAACGTGTGGTGCATGTATATATGTATTTGAATTCAGGTTGATGGGTTTGTTCACCCAAGAATGCATATGGCTAATATTGCGTCGTCAAAGAAACGTGAAGACAAGTTTGAAGAAATCTGTATATTCTTGTGAGTTGTGACGACTTAGCCATCCATTTGTGGCTTCACCATCTCTCTCACATGCGTCAACATAATAGTTGATATATGGTAGGCCATTTAATTTAATGGGTTCAAAAACTCGAGCCCTATCTAATCGAGAAATCATAAATCATTACCGGAAGAGGAATATAAGATGTAGAGTAAAGAAGATAAGACAATAGTAGAGTGGGGCTTCGGATGCATGTGTCATAAATAAATAATCATAGAAATAAATTAGCAGTAGTGTTTTGAGAGGAAGAAAAAAAATTATAAAACTACCTTTTTTTTAAATGAATAATCTCAATATTTTTTGCTCAGTCAAGTCCATATTAATAAGCGAAAATTAAATCCACCAAGTTCTTACAAAGGGTACAATGAGGTCCTTTATTACTGAGCACAAATTTATTTTCTTAAGAGTAACTCGATGATTTAACATAGATAAGTGCTGAAACTGATCGTTTGGATCAATTGGTAAATAGTTGTTCTTACTTAATTAATGGTCTCGAATTTGAGCATTGAGTACGCAGCAGCGTAAGTGGTAGGATTCCACATTTTGAGGTACAAGTCAGCTCCCGAACGTGAATTAATTTAATGCGCCCATGACTTAAAAATGTCTGTCCCCATACAAGATACCTCGTGGTCGTGACAAAAAAAACATAAATAAGTACTTACAAATGACTTTTATCTTATTTATATATATTTTATATATGTAACTGTTTAAAATATGAGACCAAAATTTTATTTTTTAAAAAGAATTATTTCAACTTAAATGAAGATTAATTTAGATGTGATCAATGATTTAAAAATATAGCTAGCAGTTGAGATAATACTGTATGACCTGGCCAAAAAGAAAATAAATATGAGAATTATCACATATCACTACTAATTTTAAGGGATTGGAAGAGGTGGCCAAGTGGACAAGGTACGTGCCGTCGGATCCTAATCCCCGTTGGTAGGATAAATTGTAATACAAACAAATGACTAAATGAGATGATAAATGAATAAAAATAAGAATAAAAATAAAAGATAATAAATAGAGATGAATAAAGAAGACAAAAAAGTCGACGGAGAGGTGGCAGAGATCATGGAGGATCGACGTGGAGAGCAGCTTTTAGACTCGCTGACTCATTTGACCTTTTCTCTATACCAACCGTTGAATCCATTTTTAAATTTTTCTCTTTTGAGAGATACGAAATAAATTTAAAAAGATTATAGATCTTGAAAAATCGAATGAAAATCTTATTGATGCGGACAGTAGTTTGGCCGACAGCGAATAGTTTTTGACTTTTTTAATGAGAAAATTTCACAGTATTATATGGTATGCAGTCCTTTTCTTTTTTTTTTTCTTTCTTAAAATTGTAAAAAGTAATGAATATGATATGCAATTTTGTATGTTGTTTTGAGAGGTTTAGTTAGGTGAACAATAACAGCCAAAGCTTCAATAATTTTTTAATGCTAACTTGCTATGGTGAAAATGGGGAAAAAAAGGTCATCTACCTAAATTGTTCTATTTTACACTCATCAAACGTGTTTCAAACGTGTTTCGTAGAAAGTATATAAAAGGATAAAGAAAGGCATCTTACTCCTAGAAGAAAAAAAGTTTTAAAGATAATCAAATAAGCACATATTTTAATCGTTTTATTTTATTTATATATTATGTAAGTCTTGATTTGATTTTTTAAATTATTTTTTTAAATAATAAAAAAGGTAAAAATTTGGTGAAACAAGTTTCATGGGCATGAATGATTCTGATAAATTGACATATGCAAAATATGACCAAACTAAAAGAAGATCCACTAAAGGGCAATGATAAAAAAAGAAAAATAAAAGCTGATAAAAAGGATTAGTACAAAGGGACCCCCTGAACTTGTTTTCTTTTTGCCTTTTGCCCCTCAGTTATGCAGTGTAGATAAAAAGAAAGACAGGTAGGGTTTGTGCGTGGAGAGCAGAGCATGTGCAGTGTAGTTTTACTCATATGGGTTTGGTTGGCGTCTCCTTTCAAAATAAAATTATTTACTAACTTATTTATTCATCATAAATGTATATGTCTTTGAATGTTGAAGAAGATTCAAAATATTTAAATTTCACTCTTGACCTCTGTTAGGGTTTATTTGACACTATCTTGACATGTTTTCACCATAAAATACGTATTTTTCCTCGAAAATCGTTTAGTGTATATTAATTTTGTATAAAATTAAATTGTATATAAAAAGATGTATGTTTTTTTTATTGTATTATCTATTTTTATAATCTAAGTATCGCTTTTTTTAATAAGTAAATTGAAAACAATAAACAAGTATGAGGGTCGGGTGTAAACAATTAGAGAAAGTGAAGGGACCTTATAGAAATATAAAGTTTAAGTAAGGGCAATTTAGGATATTTACTCACGAGTAAAATGAAAATAGAAAACGATTGGACTGTTACTTTGAGCACTCTTCGACACACACTATACTTGGCGGTTGGTTTCTCTCCGTTGTTTCCTTTCTTTCTTTGCAGATTTGAAGTTGGTAGGTTGTTCTCATTTTCTGCTTTCCTCTCAAAAAACCAATCTATTCTTCACTTTGGTACTTCTGAACTCATTTCCGTTCCGTACATCTTACCTGGACAGACTTTCCTGGTCTTTTCATGGCGGTACTGCTAGACTTCTAGTGTGGTAGTGGAACCTTGATTGGGATCTTTGGTTGTTTGGAGAGAGTGCAAGATGGGTGACAAAGGTGAAGTCTTGGACGCTGTGTTGAAGGAAACTGTGGATTTGGTAATTGATCTGAGCATGATTCCAAGCCATTCTCTTGTTTTTTTTGTGTTGGTTTTTGTGTTAAAGTTGTTTTCTTTTGTGTAGGAAAACATACCCATTGAGGAAGTTCTTGAGAATCTGAGATGTAGCAAAGAAGGTCTCACTACTGAGGCTGCTGAGGAGAGGTTGGTCATTTTTGGCCATAACAAGCTTGAAGAGAAAAAGGTGGAAACTTTGAGCTTTGGAAAGCATCAATTTTCATTTTGGTTATTGAAGTTTTGAACTTTTGCCAACTTTGAGAGGAATTTATGTTCTGGGTATGTTTCAGGAGAGCAAATTCTTGAAGTTTTTGGGGTTTATGTGGAATCCTTTGTCATGGGTCATGGAGGCTGCTGCTATAATGGCTATTGCTCTTGCTAATGGAGGAGTGAGCACTGAAATTTTTACTTTTTGTGGTGTTGTTACCTGAGTTTCTGTGTTATGACACCTTTTTTGTTCTTCTTTTGCAGGGAAAGCCTCCAGATTGGCAAGACTTTGTGGGTATTATTACTCTGCTTCTGATTAACTCGACTATTAGTTTTATTGAGGAAAACAATGCTGGTAATGC
>CAODLS010901328.1:0-14733 GCA_948243855.1 Flueggea neowawraea | reverse complement strand
TTGGCCGAGATAAGGCTAAAGGGAAAGAGCCAATAACCAAGCAAAAGGAGAAATGCAACTTGCATGGGAAAGAAAAGTCGACATCAAGCGACGTCTTTGAAGTTGCGTCCATTTTGGACGACATGTTGTTCGAAAAATAATTAAATCACAAAACTTTCGAAATGGCGGAAGTTAATAGAAAGAAAGAAAAAGAACAACGACTCAAGATCGAACAAGAAAAAATAGAGTATCTCAAAGATCAACAGCTTAAGGAAGATATAGCGATGCTCGACAAAAATACGTCGAACATGACTCCCGCGGCACGACGTTTGCATAAATACGTTTGTAAAAAAATTGTGAAAAATATAAGTTGTAGTATTTTTAATTTAATGTAATATTTAATATTTTATTTGTAATATTTTAATTTTAATGTAGTTTTTTATTTTAATTTTTAAATTTTATGAATTATTTTTATTTTAATGTAATATTTTTATTTTAAAGAATTATTTTTATTTGAATGAACTATTTTTATTTTAATGAATTTGGGGTAAAAAGTATTAAATGAAATAGTAGATAAAAGTTGATGGATTAAAATAAAATTGTGTTTAGTGAAAAGCTGAGTAGGTGTCCCACGAAATTCTTAAAGTAACCTCTGAGTTACAAATGAAAAATCTGAGGGACTAAAAACTGAGAAATTTAATAAGATAATAATAAAAGCACTGAGTAAACGTCCCACAAAACGACTTCAGAAACCGTATGTTACGAGTAGTCTTATCCTTTGTTGTTCTTCATGTTTATGAAACAGATCAAAGTAGGTAAGGTCCACTGAAAAAGTGAACCTCATTGCTTAACATATATATATATATATATATAATTTTGTTTTTTTTGTATTTTCTTCTTTACCGTTATTTCTCTGTTCTTTCTTTTTTTTTTCCTTCCTTTTCTTATTTATCACAATAACATTATAAATTTTTTTCCACCAACGGTTATTTTAACAACTTGTGTGCATCAATTATTTTTTTAATAACACACTACAAATAAATATTCTTTTTTTCATACCTAACACTTTATCATCCCAAATTTTTTTATTCTTATCTTTATCGTTACTTCTATGTTTTTTATTATTTATTTAATTTTTTATTATGCGTACTTTATTTTTATTTAGTTAATTCAAATTTCTTCTCATTGATAACTATATTATTTTAATTTAAATATTTATTCAATTTATCATTTTATTTTATTTTTAAAAATTATTATTTTTAAAAATTTAATTAAATAATTTGCATGATAGATATATTTTAAATATTATTTTTAACTCAAATATTAACTCACAAAATATTTATGTTAAATAAATATATTTATTATTATTTGTATGCTGTAAATAAATTGAATAATGAGTGAAGTGATTGTTGGGTTCTATACTAAAATATAATGAGGGAGTTAATTATTAAAAAGAGATAATATAATGAATGATGAATCAATAAATTACTATATGACAGACTCATTAATTTTTTGATGAGATTAAAGAGTAGAGATGCCGTTAAGTTTCTTATGACTCAACACATCTCTAAAGGATGAGTCGAATTAAGTTGAGGTGGTTGGCCCACAAATAATAAACATTTGGTAGAATTGTTAATAAATCCTCACAACCTTGAGTAATAACAACAAAATATGAATGCAATAGAATAGTATATTTAATAGTCTTCACAACCACTGAAAAAATATAAGTGACTTAGATACACTGGACATGTGTTATTCGTTTTTCTTATATACTATACTTAGTATATCCAAAATAATTTTCGAAAGAGAAAATTATTTGAAACATTTTATAAGTGTCTTTAAGTTGTGATCCTTAGTTACCTTGATGTGTAATGAACCCAGAAAACATAAATGGCTGAGCAACGAAACTTAACAAAGAGACATGAAGTGTTTGGGTATGAGAACCTAACTGTTAAGATTATATGGTGGATATTAACTTCTTTGAAGTGGTTTGACCTCAACTATTAGAATAGATGATATCCTATATGATTTGCGCTCCTATATATACGTGCAATGTATAGCATAGCCTACAACTAGCTATTACTGAAATATCCCCTTAAGTCTCCAGACTTTAGGATTTGAAGTGAACCAAACCAACTTTAATGAAATATAAATGTTTCCTTGCACTATTAGTATATACCAATAAAAATATCATCTCTCGGAAACTATTATGAAAAATGCCATCACTCACAAACTAATACAAAAATGCCATCTTTTTGAACAAGCGCGAGAAATTGCGAAATTATTGCAACAAATTGGGTTCTCTCAAAACATGTCGTGAGAGAGGAATTTTTTATAATTTCAATGAAAAACGTAGAAAAATGTGGATAACACTATAGCGAAAAACAATATAATTTTTTTAACAAAAGCATGCTGACACCTCTGCACACTAGTATAAAACAATAATAACACCAAATACAGTGAAGGTCAGTACTAAGTAGCATTTTTTTTATTCATTCTATAAAATATATAAAGTGTACATAAGAAGACAAAATTGTATAAATTATATACAAAACATGTATAAAAGTAGAAAAAACAAGTACACTTGCTTTTGAACACTTTCTATAGTTATTTTGGACGTATATAAAGTTCAACTTTTTTCTTAATTCATTACATAGAGCGTACAAAAGTTGTACATGGGACGACAAAGGTGTGCAACGTGAGCGCAGTTGTATCAAAATGATTAAACTTCATTTTGAACAACTTTTGAAATCTTTATGAATGCTGTAAAATCCCTCTATTTTTTTTATTCAATTCGTTTTATCAAAGTAGACATAAGTGTACATAGAGACATATATGCATACAAAATGTACACAAACATTTATGCAAGCGTATAAAAACAAGTACACTTGCATTTGAACAGTTTTGATTTAGTTTTATTCAACTTGATCTTGAGAACTTAAATTGGTAAAACTTCAGTATTGTTTAATAAAAGTCCTGTATTCAACCATGAGATTTTGCAGCTTTAAGGACTGGTATATTAATTTTGCAAAATTTAGTGGATTGAAACGTAATTATACTAATAATTTTTTATAGATCTGGGCATCTTTCTCTGGGGTTGCAATTAGGTTTTTGAAAACCCTAGCCACCAAACTTACCCTTTTAGCAACAACCATGACTCCAATTGCCTTCTCTTTCTCTCTCTTATTTTCAGTTTCCAAAGTCTTTTTTTCTCTCTCTCTCTCTCTCTCTTTGCTCTCTAGGTCTATTTTAGATCACACTGCCATCTTTCTCTGTGTGTGTGTGTGGTTCGATTTTAGATTGAAAATGTAGATCGCAATTTCAGATCGTGTCTCGAACAAATTTTAGGATCTGGTAAAGCTATAATCAAGAAATTGTCGGTAGAGGTCTCGAAATCTAGAGGTTGTGAGATATGGTGCTCATGGACTCGACAGTGGAAGCCTCTGTGTTTGACGGTTTTATAATTAAGGACTCGAGGGTATAGATTGTGTGGTGATGGACAAGATGTTGGAATCTGTGACACATATACGTAGCAAAAAATTAAAATTTTTGTCAACAAATTCCACCAAGGATCCAAGCAATTCGATAAAACCGATTAGAGAACATATGCTTAACTCGATGTATTGAAACAAAAACAAGAAGGTATTGTTGAATTGAGTCACAGATACTGCAGGATGCGAACACCCTCTATTAGTATCCACACGAACAAATTGTAAAGTGTTCTAGCACAGAAATTTTGAGAACACTATCAAATAATACCTTCCTGTAGTTTTCTCTCTTTTAAAGTGATATGGACGACAATCAAGAAGGAAAATAGGGTGTCATATGATGCCTATTTATAGGCTTCAATAAATCCTAGTCCTAGTGTCAGATTCAGAATATGGGACAAGAACAGACAGAGTAAAAATGTAGACTTTTCCACCATATGAAATAGAGCATGTATCTGGTCGGATACACGGTCATCTCATTACTCCGGTAACTACGGCCTTGACAGATCATTGATATACCAAAGACTACGTACCCCGTAGCTAGATGTCTCATATCAGAATATTATATACGAATAATATTAACAGACGAACATGCAAAGTATATTGCATTTGCAGAAAATATTTATATATATACTATATATACATATTTTATATCAGAACATAATTTTTTTGTAAATTAATAATCACATAATCTGGATTATTAATTAGCCAAATAATTATTAATCCAATTTCAGGTCATAACCAGACACAACAAAAAACTATATACAGAGTCTGAAGACACAGTCTATGCATCTGAAACTGTCATTTCACTCAGCTGGAATCCAAAGTTAAGGATCCAGTCAAACACCACTAGCAAGTGGCTGGTCATACTGGCAAGAACACGAAGTTGAACAATTACAGATAGAACAAATATCAAAATGTGGTATTGTGGCAGTATTAAATGTATGAAATGCATATGCAAGTGCCGACACTCACTAGAAGTCGAAAACTCCCTTAAGTCGAAGATTAATCGCTCTCGATTCGAAAATCGAAACCTACGTAAAATTACAATTTAGCACTTGAATTTTTCCAAAATTACACTTAAGTCCCTAAGACCTCGAAAAATTATAAATTAGCCCCCAAATTTTCAGAATTTATAAATTAGCCCTCAAAGTATTTAAAATTTATAATTAAATCCTCTATTTTCATAAAATTGTATTTTTAATTTTAATTCCTTAAAATCACAACTTTGGCCAAACTCTCGAGAAATTATAATTTAACCATTTGCCAAATATCACCATTGGTCCTTAGTTTTCAACCAATCACAACTCTCCTTTCATTCTTAAATTTTCAGAATTGAAACTAATCCACTCGGCTTAACCAACCCGAAGTCTTCATCATTTTTAGCAATAAAAAACATCATCCTTCTTCCTTATTAAACCCATAAATCATTCAAACCAATTTTTACTCATTCAAGAAACTCCAAACCATCCAAAACAGACCCTCAACTCAGATTTAACACACCCACCTAAAAGAAACACATTAATCTACCATTTCAACAAACATTTATGCTCCTCCAAGTTCCTCCAAGTTAGATCTAACACAAAGCCACTCAAATCCGCCCAAATCATACCAAATTGAAGCTATATTCCCCACCAACAACTATGAATATTCAACAACTCAAATGATGCAAAAACAGTAAATGAAAGTAAAGAACAAGTCTTGAAGTTGAAGACTTACCTCAAGATTGAAGAGGAAGGACGCACGACTATGAAGAGAGAGAGAGAGAGAGAGAGAGAGATAGATAGAAGAGAGTGACATAAATGGGCGGTGGAATTGACTTACAAAGGCAGAAATGATGGAAGAGATGGGCAACGACATGGGCTACTCTGACAGAGGAAGAAAACAAGAAACGACATGGTTGGGTGAGAATTTCTGCACAGTTGACATCGAACGACACCCGAGCAACGTAGACGACCGAAACAAGTTGACCAAATGGCGCGTCGTTCCTGCAGCAAGCCACTGAACGACACACACGGGATGCAGACGATCGAAGCAAGTTGACCAAACGGCGCATTGTTCTCGCAGAAAACCACTGAACGACAGCACGAATGACTGCCAGACGAAATGTAGCTTAGCTCACCCACACAGACGCACAGTCATCCCTCTTCCTATCATTTCGAATTTTCTTTCAATTTTTGGTCAAATCCCACTTAATTAATCAACTCTAATCACTTCCAAAACCTCATTAATCACACAATTAACATCTAAAACACAAAGTTAATCTCTCAATCACCAAAATAAAAATTTCATAAACAACAACAACAATAATATTTATATTAATAATAATAAAATAAAATAAAAATTACCGGAATAATTATCCGGAATGAGTGGGATAGTACATACTTCCCCCCTAAAAAAATTCGTCCTCAAATTTTCAGACAGACTAGATCAAGCTAAATTCATAATCTAACCCAAAATTTCGGATACTAAATCTAACTCTTTTGAACTTAGATATGCAAACAAGTATCAGAAATGCAGAAAAAAATGGAGAGGCAGAATACATAGATAGAATGCAAAGACAGAAAGCAGGAGACACTGACCTATGAATCAATAGAATCAAACAACTGCGCTATCTACGCCACATCTCGTTCTCGGCCTCCCAAGTGGCCTCCTTAACTGAATGGTGTCTCCAAATCACCTTCACTGAAGCTATATCCTTGCTTCGGAGGCTTTTGACCTGGCGATCAACAATCCTCACAGGATGCTCATCATAAGACAAATCAGACCTGAGCTCAACTGATTGCGGTGCCAAAACATATGACAGATCAGGAACATACTTCCTCAAAAGAGAAATATGAAACATTGGATGAACAAAAGAAAACTAAGGCGGTAGCGTCAACTCATATGTAACGGTCCCAACACGACCTATAATCTCAAATGGACCAATGTATCTCGGACTCAACTTACCTTTGTTCCCAAATCTCATAACACCTTTCATTGGTGATACCTTCAGGAATACATGGTCACCAACTGAAAACTCCAAATGTTTACGCTTTGGGTTAGCGTAACTCTTCTGACAACTGTGAGCAGTTTGAATCCGCTGTTGAATTAGTCTGACCTTCTCTATAGTCTCCAAAATAAGATATGACCCCAAATGCTCTCTCTCACCTGCTTCAGCCAAACAAAGAGGTGATTTGCATTTCCTACCATATAAAGCCTCATAAGGAGCCATTTCCATACTGGAATGGTATGAGTTATTATATGCAAACTCTACCAATTGCAAGTGATAATCCCAACTCCCACTGAAATCCACAACGCACGCTCTCAACATATCCTTCAGAGTCTGAATTGTGCGCTCAGACTGACAATCGGTCTGTGGATGAAAAAAAGTACTAAAATCTAGTCGAGTACCTAACTCTTCTTGTAGCTTATGCTAAAATTGCGACGTAAACTGAGTTCCTCTGTCAGACACTATAGAGATTGACACACTATGCAAGCATACAATTTTTTCTACATACAGCTTCGCTAGGCGTGCCACTTCATATGTCATCTTAACAGGAAGAAATATGCCGACTTAGTCAATCGATCAACGATAACCCAGATGGAGTCATTCGTAGAAGACGTCCTCGGTAAGCCAACTACGAAATCTGTAGTGATGTGATCCCATTTCCACTTTGGAAAAGGCAACTACTGCAATAATTCAGAAGGATGTTGGTGCTCAAACTTAGCCTGTTGACAGGTCAAACATCGACTAATAATGTCCTTCTTTATCCCTTGCCACCAATAGGACTCTCGAAGATCTCAATACATATTAATGTAACCTGGATGTACAGAATATACAGAACTATGGCCCTCTGTCATAATCTCCTCACGTAAACCTCCTGAAGATGGTACACACAACCTCAGTCCAAACTAAAAGACTCCAAAATTGTCAACACTAAACTTGGGCACATCAGAAGACTTAACCTTCTCAATCAAATGCTAAATCTCAAAATCCTCCTTTTGAGCCTCCTTAATCCGATCCAATAATATAGGTTTGCTTCCATATGACCAAACAATACTCCTAAGTCGTCAAACTGTAGCTCAACTCCAGATTTCATCAAACACTACCACTCAGACACTGCAGGTCGTCTCTCAACAGAAATATGAGCTAAACTACCCATCGACTTCCCACTCAAAGCATCGACAACCACATTAGCCTTGCCAAAATGATATGATATGGTGCAATCATAATCCTTTAGCAACTCTAGCCAATGCCTCTGCCTCAAGTTCAGGTATTGCTACCAAAAAATGTACTTCAAACTCTTATGATCTATGACAATCTCAAAAGTTTCTCCGTACAAATAACGCCTCAAGATCTTGAGTGCAAACACCACTATTGCTAAATTCAAGTAGTGCATCGAATAGTTTTGTTCATGCCTCTTAAGTTGCCACGATGCATATGCAATTATTTTACCATGTTACATTAATACACAACCTAAGCCAACTCTCAATGCATCACAATACACAACAAACCCGATGGTAGAACCAACATCAGTGCACTAGTTAAACATTCCTTCAACTTCTGAAAGCTCTCCTCGCATCTTTCAGACCAAACAAACTTAACTCCCTTCTGAGTTAACCAAGTCATCGGAGCTACAATCCTAGAAAAATTATGGATAAACCTCCTATAATATCTGGCTAAACCAAAGAAACTCTGAATCTCCGTAGTAGTCTTAGGCCTCTTCCAATAGAGTATTGCCTATACCTTCTTTAGGTCTACCATAATGCCCTCTCTCGACACCACGTGTCTGAGAAACGACACTTGTTCGAGCCAGAATTCGCACTTTGAGAACTTAGCGTAAACTGATGTTCTCGCAAAGTCTGCAGTGCTGACCTCACGTGGTCCTCGTGCTCTTCCCTATTCCTTGAGTATATTAGAATGTCATCGATGAAGACAATCAAAAACTCCAAATATGGTCTAAACACCCTGTTCATTAAATCCATGAATGTCACTGGTGTGTTGGTCAAACCAAATGACATTACTAGAAACTTGTAGTGACCATATCTAGTCCGAAATGAAGTCTTAGGAAAGTCCTCACCTCTAATCCTTAACTGATGATATCCTGGCCTCAAGTCGATCTTAGAAAATCATTGTGCACCCTGTAACTGGTCAAATAGATCATCTATCGTCGGAAGTGGATATCGGTTCTTCACCGTTACCTTGTTGAGTTGACGATAATCGATACACATATGAAGGCTCTCATCTTTCTACTTTACAAATAATACTAGAGCACTCCAAGGTGAAACGTCCGGTCGAACAAATCCCTTATCTAATAACTCCCTCAACTAAGTTTCTAACTCCTTCAGCTCGGCTGGTGCCATCCGATACAATGGAATGGATATCAGATCGGTATTAAGCTGTACATCTATCACAAACTCAATCTCTCGCTCAGGCATAAGTCCCAGTAACTCCTCTGAAAACAAGTCTGAAAACTCTCAAACCACTGGTACGTCTTCAACCCTCAATTTATGTTCTTCGGACTCGGTTAAAACAAAAGCCAAATACGTCTTACATCTACAGTGAATCATCTTTTTTGCTCTAATTGCTGACACATAACTTCATACTGTACTATCTCACTCACCCTGATAACAAAGCTCAGTATGATCAGGCGGGCGAAAACATACTCTTTTGGCAAAGCAATCCAACGTGACATGCCAATCGGAAAGCCAATCCATACCCAGGATGACATCAAACTCTCCTACATCCAATAAAATAAGGTCGGCTACCAACTCATATCTATCAACGAAAATCATGCAACCGTGAACCCGAAATCAGTTAGTAACTTACTGGCCAAATGCGATGAGACCTCTACTAACCTATCCAATTGACGCAACACCAACCTCGAATGCTCAACAAAAGGTGGAGTGATGAATGAATGTGATGCACCAGTATCAAATAATACATACGCAAGAGTATCAAATATAGAGAGTGTACCAGTAATTGCAGCATTGGAGGTTTGTGCCTCCTGACGAGTGAGATGATATACTCTGGCCTGTCCTCCTATAGCAGCACTACTCTGCGCTGCCTGACCTCGACCACTGCCCTGTCCAACCTGGTTGCGGCTCCCTACTAGCACCTATACTGACTGTACCTGAACTTCCATTTACCGACTGTCCAACCTGACCACCGGTACTTAACTTTATGGGACACTCTGCTACTTATGTTCCAGTTGTCTGCAATAAAAATAGTTGACAGTCGCCCGGTTGCATACCTCAGGATGCCTCATCCCACAGATTGCACAAGGCAAAATTAAGCTCCCCGAGCTCTGTCCTCCACTCTGCCCAACTGGTTACGCCATACTGTGGCTCTGAGTACTTTGGCTAGGCCTTTGCCCTCCAAAAGAATGTCGACATCTCTGATCTGACTGGCCTCCCTGATTTTGGCCCTGCTGGCCTCCAGAAGTACCCTCGATGTTTACTTTCTTCGAGTCCCTCGAATGTCTCTCATCCATATACTCTATCCCCCTGGCAGAATCAATCATCTGCCTAACCATTGTCAATCCCAGAGTCGCCACCACTCTATTGATTATGGGTCGTAAACCATCTAGAAAATTCCTCGCCAATGCCTCATCTCCCTGACTCTAAGGAGGTTCATACCTGCTCAAATTCTTGAACTTCTTCTCATACTCCATCACCGACATACCCGTCCGCTGATGAAAATCATTTAACCCATTCGCCTTCTTATCTTGGATACTCCAAGGAAGAACAGATGCGATGAGCTCATCCTTGAATCTGGCCCAAGTGAAATCTCCCTGATTATCCAGACTCCTCAACCGCCTAGCTGCACGGTCGCTCACAAGGAACGCGACAAGTCTGACCTTACTGGCATCATCAGTAATGCCTTGAGCCTCAAATGATACTCTACCTTAAGAAAGAAATCATAAGGATCCTCTCCCATCACACCTAAAAATCTGGGTGGCTTGAACTTCATAAACTTGTCCAGAATATCATCCTCTCTAATCCGTTATGCAATAGGTGCAACCATCAGAGGTACTGCTACACCTCCATCGGGCTGAGGCTGGGGTGTTAGCGGCATCACTGTTGGAAATGACTGATCTATAGCTGGCGGATCTGGCTGACCCCAACCGCCTGTGCTGGCTAAGCTCTCTCCATGTGTTCGACGACCTGAGTCATACGCTTAAACATCTCCATCTGAGCTATGATGAGTTGCTGAAGCTGTGGCTGCATTGAAGTGTTGGCACTGCAACCTCTGGCGCACTATGAGAACCATGCAGATCCATAACAGACTGATCGAGCCTCTACAGGAACACGCCTAGGTCTACCACGACCACGACATTCCATTGCTCCAGAAATCAGACAGACAGAACATACATGCAAATGTCAGAATGCAAGTGATTGCCACAGTACCGAGACAGATATCATAAAGGTATACAGAGGCAAGCCAGATAGACTCAATCAAGGATACCTATGCTCCACACTGATCCAGACAATACATAACCTAACTTTCTGATACCACCTTTGGTATCAGAGTACACAACTACCCAAGATTTACGAAACCTAACTCTCTAATACCACGTTTGTCACGACCCATTTTCGAACCATGACCGACGTACGAGTTGAACCATCTAAGGGAGCCCGGTCCATCTCGGACAAACCTCGGAGACACAGACATTCCACCTAAAATTATCCATTAATCCAATATTTAATATTTATAAAACATTTTATACTGAAAATATGTATTTATATAAAATGAATATAAATTTAATAGGGTAATATTGAGTAAGTGTAAAATCAATACCCAAAATACAAAATGTAGCCCAGTAACCCAACAAAAATCCGATGTGGAGCTCTAATAACAAAAACAAAAGTAGAGCTCAGATGAGGGGCACTCACTGCTATCAAAAATGCCTCATTGGGATCTAGTTGCCAGACAGTTGCTGAGCATCCAAAGTATCATCTGAAAAATAGGTTTAAAGATAGATAAAAGAATAAAAGGGGTAAGAATCCCTAATGAGAAAAATACACTCTAAACCGGCTCTAGACCTCACATAAACTGTTTTAAAAATAGTTTAAAAATATACCGTATACGTATACACAAAGATACCATATAGTATACACATTATATACGTAATAGCTTTCAGAAAATTATTTCACCAAAACATTTGCACCCAAGGCACATAACATGCAGTCAGACAATATTAGAGGTATATATATCTATCAGAGTCAGAATATGGGACCATAATAGATAAAATAATAACGTGGACTATGCCACTAGACGAAATAGAGCATGTATCTAACTAGATACACGGTCACCCCATTACCTCGGTAACTACGACATTGATAAAGCATTGGTATACCAAAGGCTACGTACCCCGTAGATAGGTGTCACATATCAGAATATTATATACGAATAATATTAACAGACGAACATGCAAAGTATACTGCATTTGCAGAAAATATTTATATATATACTATATATCAATATTTTATATCAGACTAATTTTTTTTTGTAAATTAATAACCATATAATTTGGATTATTAATTGACCAAATAATTATTAGTCCAATTTCAGGTCATAGCCAGACACAACAAAAAACTACATACAAAGTTTAAAGACACAACCTATGCGTCTAAAACTGTCATTTCACTCAACTGGAATCTGAAGTTAAGGATCCAGTCAAACGTCACTAGCAAGTGGCTGGTCACGCTGACAAAAACACGAAATTGAACAATTACAGATATAACAAATATCAAAATGTGGTACTGTGACAGTACTAAATGTATGAAATGCAAATGCAAGTGCCGACACTCACTAGACGTCGAAAACTCCCTTAGGTCGAAGATTAATCGCTCTCGATTCGAAAATCGAAACCTATGTAAAATTATAATTTAGCCCTTAAACTTTTTTAAAATTATCCTTTAGTCCCTAAGACCTCAGAAAATTATAAAGTAGTCCCCAATTTTTTAGAATTTATAAATTAGCCCTCAAAGTATTTGAAATTTATAATTAAATCCTCAAATTTCTTAAAATTGCATTTTTAACTTTAATTCCTTAAAATCACAACTTTAGGCCAAAAGCTCCAGAATTTATAATTTAACCACTTGCCAAATATCACCCTTGGTCTTTACTTTTCAACCAATCACAACTCTCCTTTCATCCTTAAATTTCCAGAATTGAAACTAATCCACTCGGCCCGAACCAATCCGAAGTCTTCATCATTTTTAGCAATCAAAAACATCATCCTTCTTCCTTATTAAACCCAGAAATCATTCAAACCAATTTTTACTCATTCAAGAAACTCCAAACCATCCAAAATAGACCCTCAACTCAGATTTAACACACCCACCTAAAAGAAACACATTAATCTACCATTTCAACAAACATTTATGCTCCTCCAAGTTCCTCGAAGTTAGATCCAACACAAAGCCACTCAAATCCGCCCAAATTATACCAAACTGAAGCTACATTCCCCACCAACAGTCATGAATATTCAGCAACTCAAATGATGCAAAAACAGTAAATGGAAGTAAAGAACAAGTCTTGAAATTGAAGACTTACCTCAAGGTTGAAGATGAAGGACGTACGGCTATGAAAAGAGAGAGAGAGAGAGAGACAGAAGAGAGTGACATAAATGGGTGGTGGAATTGACTTAAAAAGGTAAAAATGATGGCAGAGATGGGCAACGACATGGGATGCTCTGACAGAGGAAGAAAACAAGAAACAACGTGGTTGGGTGAGAATTTCGACATAGTCGACATTGAACGACACCCGAGCAACGCAGACGACAGAAACAAGTAGACCAAATGATGCGTCATTCCCGCAGCAAGCCACTGAACGACACACGAATGACGCAGATGATCGAAGCAAGTCGACGAAACGGCGCGTCGTTCGCACAACAAACCACTGAATGACAGCACGCATGACTACCAGACGACATGTAGCTTAGCTCACCCACACAAACACACAGTCGTCACTCTTCCTATCATTCTGAATTTTCTTTCAATTTTTGATCAAATCCCACTTAATTAATCAACTCTAATCACTTCCAAAATCTCATTAATCACCCAATTAACATCTAAAACACAAAGTTAACCTCTCGATCATCAAAATAAAAATTTCATAATAAGCAACAACAACAACAACAACAATAATAATAATAATAATAATAATAATATTTATATTAATAATAATAAAATAAAAATTACCAGAATAATTATACAAAATGAGAAGAATATTTCATGGATAATCACATGTTATTGATTATGGATGTAACGACATCACTTAGAACATAGATAAATGTTAGAAAACACGTATCGGACTAGCCCGCTATGAAAGTATTTCATGCATTAATGTCACAAGTAACTTTCATGCAGTGTTGATTTTGAGTCCTCTGACTGAAATTCACTATTGAATCCTACATGATTGGTGTTCTGGGTTTTATCCCTAAAGACTAAGGCAAGTGTACCTATCGTCTATAGTAAGTGGACCCTTGAGTACCGAGTGTCGTATCCCACAGAGACTACGATTATTAGCTACTCACTCTTACTCTATTATCTAGCCGATAAATTAATTGATTTCGAATATGAAAACTAACTAAAAAAATGCAAATTAAAGATAGAATGAACGATGGGAAGAAGGTACCTAGACGCTGAATCCCCCTAGACCAAATTACGTAATAAGGACTCGTTATTCAAACAATCATTCAGGCAATTGGACCGTGGAAATTCCTAAGGTATATTAACTTCTCTATCGAGTTAGCTAATGCCTAACGATTAGGTTGATTAATCAGAATCTCTTCCTAATTAAAACCCCTAACGTTGCTTTAACACACTGCTCTATGAATTTCACTATTAGGTTTGACCCTAATCCGGAGGATTTATGTCGACCTATCTCTAGGTTTGCATGCAACTCCCATCAATTATGAACGCTCTATCATATACAGAATCTCTCGATTACACATGCACGAAACAATATTGGAATCGAAAGGCTAGCAACAATCAACTCAATAATACGCAATATAAATCACAATTGAGTCGCAATCCATAAATTCATTGAATGAATAACATAATCCAACATCAAATAATCTGCCTAGGGTTCATCACATCTAGGTACGCAATACAATTAGTTCATAACTAAAGAGAGATATACAACAAGTTCAAAGAGAAATCTAGAGAGAGAAGGAAAACCCATGACGAATCCTCCAATTCTTTGCGAAATCGCTTCGTTCTTGATGCCCAATGTTGTTCTCCTTTGCTCCCACATTCTCTGGCCTCTAAAGAT
>CAODLS010901249.1:0-11281 GCA_948243855.1 Flueggea neowawraea | reverse complement strand
ACAGTTGAGTAAATTTACTGAACTTGTCTCAACTTCAAACACCGAGGATTGTATTTAACAAAAGCAGAAGTGACTGTTTGTACCTGTGTTTGGTGACGATACTTTGTTCAACACTGATGATATGCTGAGTTGTTTACAATCCCATTGAAGGTTCATGTCAGCAGAAGTCTGTTGACTCTGTCAATAACTGAGCTTAAAAGATGGGACAATATCTGCAACCTATATTGTTTAAAACACAAAAAATAAAGAACAAACCCTGGATTCTGTTTCTTTGTCACAATACCTGTTTCTCTTTGAATGTGCTTTCTTTTAGGCCTAGAGAAATCCTTGCAAGACATGAGCCTTGATTTTCAAGGCAATCTGAAGATGTGGGTTCATGTTGATGTGTTTTGTTATGGCTGCTCGAACCTTTTTGTCTTCGGCTAGCGGTGATAAACTTGTCGAATATCAACTTCAACATATTGTTTCTAGCTCGTGAAGCCTTGTAGTTTGACTTGCAACTTCCCTGTCCGATAGGGATTTTGTTCAGCATAATTCTCCTCTCCAAGAGGTATATTTCCAATACAAATGGGTCTTGCTGCTCTTGGAGATGATCTCGGAGCCGTTTTTGTAAACAAGCCATTCTCTGAAGTTATAATGCTATGTGGAAAAACTGAAGCTCAGTGAACAGAGAAAAAGCGGCAGTGCAGTGCAGTAGTTTGAACTGATAGTTTGTCTGCACATGGGCAGGCTTGATATTAGAAAGGTCATTAAGAGTGGCGGGTCTCACAGGTTGTGGATTAGTCAACGAGTTAAATTTATGGGAAAAGTTCCTTTTCAATTATTACTTAACATATTTGTGGGAAGAGCGAAGAGTTTTAACAGTCATTAAACTACAAGCAGCATTGGCACTTCAAAATAGACAGGTTCTTTTCTCTTTCATCTTATTATAAAAGAAGATGGGCGATAGTTTCACATCTCCTAAAACAAGTCAGAGAATTTCTAGTCATTAAACGCCATATTTAAATTTTTACATAAAAGTCACTCACCGTACGAGTCCGTCACCCTCGTTAAAACGTGGATGACTGTCTAATGGCCAGTGTGGAGCGGATTTGGTCTTTGACATTTTGGATGCTGATATGCCAAAATACGTATGGTCTATTGGAGTTTTTGTCTTGTCCATGAGTTTTGTCTTACATACTAAATGCTCTCCACATGCATGTTGATGGTGCCAATTTGGCTACGTTATGTCAACTGCTTCTTATCTTGTGCTTTTTCTTTTATGTTTACAATCATTTTTAAAAGTATTTTTATATCCACAGCACCAACATTCATTTGAGACAGTAATCATTTCTGAATTCTCCCTTTCTCATGATACATATATTATTATTTGGTTTGAATGTTTTGGTAGTTTATCATGTTAGGTCTGCATGGACAATTTTTGTTTTCTTTTTTCATTTTTGTGAAAGAATGCCTAGGATAAATGTGCAAATGATCTTATTTTTGTTTTTCTCTTAGGGAAAGGAAATGTGTAGAAATTAAATATAAAATTTCATCAGCTATTCATGAGGGACCTTGGTTTGCAGATATCAGCACCTACACCAAATTACAGTTCTAAATCATTTGCAAAACCAAAACTTTGTTGTTGATCAAATTTGAACATAAATTGGAAAACCAACAAGCTGACGTTGAAGTTAAGAGTTCTGAACGCTTTGCCTTATGGCTTGATGAAGGGCTAATTTTATCTTTACAGACAAAAAAAAAAAAGAGTTCATATCTATGCGGGTTCAAAAATTAAATTACAAATTATTTTTTCAAAATTATACGTGTCGTTTTTTTTCAAAATTAAAAACTACGTGTTTATATTTTATTTGGATCTTGTTTTTATTTTATTTTTTGTTATGTTTTTTTCCTTTATTTAAAATTTTTTTATATTATTTTTTATTATATTTTTTATTTTATTTTGAGTTTATTTTTTTAAAATAAATTCTTAATTGTTTAATTTCATTTTCTATTTATATATGGCATATTTTTTTAGTCGAAAACAAAATTAAAACACCAAAAAAAATACATTGTTTTAATTTTGTTTTGAATTTTTTTTTTCATGTAACTCTCACTTGTTTGATTTCATTTTTTCTACATATAGCATACTTTTTACTTGAAAACAAAAATAAAACAAAAAACTAAACCAACAAAAAACAACACATAATCAATGTATTTAATAAAATAAAATAAAAACTATAGAAAACTAAATAATAATAGAATAAAAACTCAAAAATGTAGATCTTGATTGTCTAAAATAAAACAATCAATTTCATTTCTTTTCTATATCATGTGTATAAAACTAAAACAAAAATCAGAACCAATTAAAAAAAATACCACATAATAAATATCTATGAAAAAAAATTACAATAAAAACGAAACTATAAGCAGAATATATAAACAGAATATAAATAGATGTGTTTGCATGACTTAAGTGGAGAGACTACTCGCACAAAATATCAAAATTCAAAAATAAAATCATGCTTCTAATTTCATATTATAAAACTGTAATTTGAACATTGGAATCGTACGTCCGTAATATCAACTTTTTTCTAGCGCTTGCATGGTAATTATCACTTGATGAAATTAAAAATCCACAATAGTTGTGTTTTCATGAAATTAAAAATCCAAAACAACTATGTATTTATGATTTTTTATATAGCATTAATTAGACCCAACAACTCAAATAATAAACCCAAATCATGGCAGGCAAATGTAGTCCATAAGGAGATATAACATTTTCTCTCGTAAATACAATATATTAAAAATTTAAAAGGGTAGTCTTATCCAGCAACCTAAAACAGATGGTCACTACAAGCTCTTATATTAAGAGAGGCAACTACTAAGCTCTGCCGCCTGCTGTCTTATGCTGAGCATCACCACGCTTGGGTTCCGAATTCGGCATGGGATCTGTCTCTAAGCATGAACCTGATAAGCACTATACGCGACAAACGTCATTACCACTCATCAGGAACCAAACCACCACTGATGAATCAGATAGTGTTAACAGTGCTGAAAAGATGAAGAACACTGTTTAGATCATCCTCACTGCCACCTTTGAGACGTGCATGCTCACCGCAACCATTAAAATGGTGTAAATGTTCAAACAAGTGTTGCATATTTGACAAACTAGCAAAATGAATATGATATATAAGAACCGAAATACTGCAGCAGAGTAGGTATTTGCTGCATAAGAACAGAATTATGCAGCAGAGTAGGAGAACTGACATTGGCTGCACATGAACAGAAATTTGGCAGCGAAGTAGTAAAACCAATATTTGTAACATGTCCATCGTGGACACTCGGATGCTAGCAGAACACAACCAGAGGTATATGCAGAAATCAGATGCAAAATATGTACTTCGATACAAAAAAAAAAACTATAAGTAATCTACATGTGAAGTTGTAAAGTAAGATAGCCTTGGCTTCTGGAACAAGAAAATTTTTTTTAAAAAAAAAAAGAAGAAGAAGAAGAGAAACCGGGTAGCTGTTATTCTAAAAGCTACTTAAAATAGTACAGTCACAAGACACTTCATGAGCTTACTTATGATACAGGAATTAAATAAAATAAAATAAAATACTTGACCTTCCAGGTTTCATTTATCCTTCTGAAATTTCTCCACATATGCCTGAAAAAACAAAGTGCATAATTGCGTGAATAATAATAAAAAAAAAATCATAAAAGATATTGAGCAAAAAAGAGGAAATCACAGCAATAGCACAGAATTCATAATAAAAATCTGAAATTGCAGGCCAGATATTTGATTTGCTTTCCATTTTCTATAAACAAGCTAATGCTCACCTGTACAAGTTTGGTTAACTTTGGCTTTGAAACTGATATGTACTGTTCAATTTTTTCTTGTGTTGTAGGAATATGGGTACCCTGCATCGTTCCAGTAACTTTGTCAACCACCTTCTTTACTATGTTTTTGTACGCATCTTTGCTCATTTGGCCTTCCTTCCATTTAGGTTTAAGAAGCTCCTTAACAGACTCCACCAATGCAAACTTAAATGCTCGAATTCCCTTCAAATCCTTTCCTTTCTTGCCCTCATAAGCCTTGCCATCTCCATCAATATTCTCCGCTTGACCACTGTCATGTGTAGTCTTGTTTTCTTCTTTCGCATTTTCACTTCCATCACCTCTCACTCCATTTTCTTCCTTGGTAGCTTCAGAATTTGCAACTAGTTCCAGCTGACCTGTCAGATAGCTCTTATTGTTGTTTTTAGATTCCAGTTTTCCATCGGCAGTGCCATTCTTTCCAGTGAGATTTTGGTCAAAACCTGAAGGATTATGGTCACCATCATGCTTCGAGGGCTCAATTATGTCAGATATCGAATCATATAGTTTCTGATGTGCTAAAGCATGACTTGGTGGATTAGTCACTGTCGAATCAGCTTTGATGGGCTCCTCCAAGTTGGTCAAGGAAGGGATTTCTGTACCATTTTGGGTATTATGAGCAGCATAAAGTTGTGGAAGTTTCTGCCCATTTGCAAGTAACTGAGCCAGAGAAGCTGAAAGGTTGGTAAGCTGGGTAAGTTGTTCAGTGTTAACCATGTTCTGAGTAACTGGAATATCAGATCTCTCTTGAAATACAACTGCTTGCTCAATGCCTCGATTAGCAGTTGACTTTCCCTCCTCAACCAACATTTGATTTTGAGGCAGTATATTTCTGTCCCTTGAAGGGTCAGCAGAGACTGTTGCTTGGTTGTGTCCAACCATAGTTGTTAATGAAACAGGCAATGTATTTAAATTCTGCGAGTTCTGGTTAAAACCTTCCATTGCTGGGATATTGGCAGAAATATTTAAACGAGAATTTCCAGAGACAGCCTTGCCATTCCCCTGCAAAGCACTGGAACCAACATCGTTTACATTGTAATCCTGTTGTATTGAAGATGTTTCATTAACCTTTGAAGGTAATACTACAGAGGTATCACGCATCTGACCTGAAGCCTCTTCAGTCATAGATGAATCATAATTGGGTAGTGAACTACATTCTTTATGAGTTGGATCGGAACGTTTAACACTATAGTTCCATTCAGGATATGAGTCCATATCACCAAGCCAATTGTCAGTACCTCTGTGTTCTGAAATATGTGCATTATCATGAACATTTTCAGTCTTCCATTGAGAAGTTCTTTTCCTGTCACCCTCAAAAGCAGCGTTAGTAACTAATGAGTTATTGAGAATCTTAGTCCTATCCATAACAGGGTTCCATCTATCATCCGCAGACCAAGCAGAGCCCACCGATTTAGTGGCATCCGCTCTATCATTTTTGTCAACTGCCATATTTCCAGATTCCACGGAAATATTCATATCACTCCATTTTGAACTAGTCCTTGGTTTTTCCACATGATCAGAGTTTTGGACAGGTGGCCACCTACCATCTCGTGGCCTCCTCTCTGGACTTAAACATGCTTCATCATTATGTGAGAACCTGCAAAATTTTCCATTCCGACAGTTACCTGCAGCAAAAAATTTGCAGGGAACATCATCTACTCTGCGACTTTCTCGCTCACTATGCCTCTCTGGAGATGGAAATCTATAATGCCTTCGATCCTTGTCTTTTTCTCCAATTATCTCATTTCCAGGCTCCTTACCAGGTACACTGGGAGTACCTTGATGGACAAACCTGCAGGATGCACCCCTCCTACAGTTGCCCTTAATAAATTCATTACAAATATCAGAGGATTTTCCAAACCCAACCGGATAATCCCTAGAATCATTTGCTGTGGCATATCTTGAAGGCATTGTTTTCCCATGTCTTTCCCAACTATCCTCGTAGCTCTGAGAACCTTCATGAAGAAAATGACAATGACTGCCTCTCCTGCACCTTCCAGAAGCAAAGTCTTTACACAATTTAGCTGATAGAGTTGATCTGCTCCTGTTTCTGTCATATATTCCTGCTTCCCTCCTAAATCCATGAACTGGACTGCTGCTCCTACTCCTGCTCCTACTATGGCTACTGCTCCGGCTCATGCTCCTGAAAATACACCAAATAGAATGGAATCCGTAATGATATAACTAAACAAACAAAAACTTCAAAAAGATTAACTATATTGAGTGTAATAATTACCAAGCATAGCCATTTTCTTTTTAAATTTGGACCGCACAAGCAGTACTGAAAAAAGAGCTGCTTCCATGGTACATGGGAGCATAAAACTGAAACATCATAATTTAAAATACCAAGTACAGCTACTGATAACTCTGAAAACAAGAAAAAGAAAAAAAATCTACTGTTGGGAAAACAATCAACATTAACTAAATCCATTTGCAATTATGAAGCATTAGTTCAATGTATTGTTCATAGGCTTGTAAAAAGGGGCAAAGACAACGCAAAATATTGGGGGAGACAAGATGACAGTAATGAGAGGGCTAATATTGGCATCAAAGTTATAGACCAAGGTATTAATTTACCTTCTTGATCTTTTCCATTCACTTTTGGGAGAATAGCAATGGTTTTGATGTCTCCAATCTTCAAGACCAGGAGACATTCTTGTTCCATATCCATCATCTGCATCCCATGTGGTCATTGATTTAAAAGCTCTTTTGCGGTCATCATCAATGTTATCATCCCTGTTTGAGCCTCTTCTTACAAGCATAGGTTCCACACCCGACCATTTCGAACGATTAACACCAGCAGCTTCAGAAGAGAGCATATCACGTGGGGATTCTTTTTCATGAAATGACATACCTGTTTTCCCAGCCAAGGCATACTCTTCTTTAGAATCCCACTTGGAATTGCGCTTTCGGCTACTCCCACTCATTTCTCAAAAATCAGAGCCGCTATATTCAAATGGTATACAATCTGCAGGAGAAGGAAAAGCAACAGAAATTATTAAAAAAAAAATCATGATGGCTTCGCATCTTATATTCATTCATTCCTTTCTTGTACTTCTCAAGTCTGCTATGGCAATTTCCAGCTATTAGCACAAGGTCATATGCTTAGTGATTATATCCACATACAGACTATTTCGCACCACAAATTACAAGCATGATAATGCTGAAAATAGTAAATAAATGATGTGGAAACACCAGCACACGCATAAAGGAGGCACATATATATTTGTTTATATGTCGACCAAACATGGTAGCGCAAAAAGGGGAAGTCACGAAACAAAGGCATGTATCAGGAACTGCAAACACATCCCAAAAGGTCCCATTATTCTAATGCTGCTATACAGGGAAAAATGTTCGCTCGTGATCGGTGAAATCTTAGACATGGCTTCCCAACACAAATAGCCAAATACAAGCAAAATAACATTCAAATACACAAAATAAATATTTAATAACCAAAGAAAAATATGCAGTTGCAAAAACAGCATAAGAAATATAAATTCAATTCTGATATTATATTATACTATATATTGGAATACAGAAACTCATCCAAGGCCATTTGCCTCCAGCTCTATCCGCTACAGAAAAAACAACCTTCTGATGTACATAGGCAAAGATTTTCACCAAACCACTAGAGCCTCAAGATTAACTGAATTAAGGTTTTACTTGCTCAATGTCAGAAAACCAAAGCTATCAAGGCTTCAGGTGAAGCATAGTAGCTCATAGGAGAATGCATATCGTAAAATATCTTTTCCGTCCTGATTCAGGAAAAGTGTTTGAATATCTTTTCCGTACTGTAACGTCTCAAGCTCAGGTAAGCTGTAAATTTCTAATAACGAGCAAAGTCATGTAGAAAAAATCGTAAAATTGATCAAAATAAATTTCTTTCCAAAAAAGACAATCAAGTTTCTGCTCTCTAAATTTACATACAATTTGGAAAACACTTTTTAATATGTTTTCCAATTTTCCACCTTTTCTAAAAACTAGAAAAACAAAGGGCATTCATCAAAAAAATCACATTTTCTCTACATTCTCCATCTCTATGAAAAGAAGAAACAAAAAAACGAAAATTAGAAATTGAAAAATAAAAAGAAATTGCTTTAACAAGTCAACTACCGCACCCTAATTTTTACCGAACTAACCGAATAAATACTGCATCAGACGGGTCGGTTTCAAGAACAATTACAGTATTACATTCTCACAACAATAATAAAAGCAGAACCCTTTGCGAGACGGATGCAAATACAAGTCCATAATTAAAAAACATTGAATAATTATAATACCGAAAAACTAATTCCATAAGATTAACAACGAAAATAAACAAACTTTGAGAACCATGTAATGAGCTATTCTACAGCTCACAGCTCAAAAGACCAAAAATTTCTCATCAAACCTCAACATAAAACCCAAAAAAAGCAAAGAATGTCTCTAGTATAGTACCCGAAATCACGAATAGGCGATACTTGTACTAGATGCGAAGCAATCATAGAAGTGTCGACTAAAGAATAAGAGGAGTCCAATTGCGTTGAGAGGAGAGAGTGAAGGGAAGTGCCGGCCGGCGAGACGGAGGAAGAGTGAGGGGGTCACTAGGGTTGAGAAGGCACAGAGAGAGCAGTGTGGTGGCTTTGAGGATAGTCGACAAACGAGGGAGGCAGAGACTTTTAGATTGAGATACAAAGCTGGAGACTTTATTAAGTGAAACGGTGCGTATGGACGACGTACTGTGGGATACCCAGCAGTACACTGGATAATGGTGGGCATGGCCGGGCCGGGCCGGACTGCCCCTAAAATCTCAGCCAGACAGATCAGGCTGAAAGTTTGGTTCAGGCCCACACGATCTACCGAGGACTTTTTTTAATAAATATTAATATTTATTATTTTTTTATCAAAATATAATTTAATATATATTTTATTATATAAATTATATTTTAATAAATACTAATAAATTTTTAAATTTATAATTGACGTCAATTTTATTAACTTATAACATATAATACATCAAATTAATATTATATTATATATATAATATAATAAATATATACGGGTTTGGTCAACCCTTAAACTCAAACCTAACCCTATTTTATTTAAAAAATAAAAGGGTCGGGCCGTAGGTCAAAAGTTATTGGTCTAGTCCGGTTCTTTTTTCGGGCTGGGCATTTACACTGGAACCAATTAGAAGCTCATCATTTTATTTGTTTTTTTTCTTTTTACAAAATATGTTTCTTAATTATTTTTCACACTTATATTAGGGCTTGTTTGGGAGGTTAGAAAATATGGCATATTTGGTAAGTTTTGTAATAACTGGTGATAAATAAATTGTAAAAAAGTAAAGTGTTAAAACGTCTTTTAATAAAATCAATTATATAAAATATGATATATACTCTACAAAATAAGTTATATGCTATTATTGTTAAACAGACCCTTAATCTAAAAACATTTGGGATCAAATATATGGTTTTTTTTTAAATACAACAATTAAATTTATAGTTGGAGAATGGTTTTAAACTTCAAAGTATTTTAAATTCCGACTGTCATATTCTATTATTAGCCAAAGAAAGCAATAGAGATAGGTCTAAAGTCCCCAAATCATGGGACCAATTTTTTCATACATTTTTCTTTAATTTACGTAACTTGATTTTACTTTATATTTTATAATTTTCCTTTTCTCTAACAAAAATGAGATATATTAGTAAAAAAATTTAGATACAATTTTTTAGTATTTCAAATATATAATTTTTTTTCAAAAATATATTTCATGTAGTCTTAGTTAGCGCTCTATTTACGACCGAGAAAGCTTTTTTGAACACTATAGTCCCCAAACTCGTTAATTATAGTCTTTAGTTTTAAAATCCAAAACTATTCGGGATTGGTCCATCATATCTTGTTCATTTGAACAACATCTAACATTCAAGTCAATCTATACTCTTAGCTCAAAATTCAAGTAAACTTGGAAAAAAAGAGTAGAAGTGCTGTTTATAATTGCGAAGGATGGAGGATTAGATATCAATATCCTAGTTTGAATGATTTAGTCATGTCATAACCTAAGCAAACTGTAACCAGCATGCTGGCCGAATCAAACTGAAAGACCTAAATTGACAGACAATAACCTAGGCCATATTTTTGCCTGTTCCACTCATTTTTCAATTAATTACCAAATTTATTACTTAATCAAATTAAAAAATTACCCGTTTAATTCAAAATCACTAAATTTATACAAATGTAACCATAATGATGAATATTGCCATTTTGTAAATTAACACAACGTTTAAATGCACCAAATCAACCAACCCATCACACGATGTAATAACCTACACCTTTTTTATATAATTCAAGTGAGCGAGAATCAATTCATTGATGATTTACGAGGTCACTTTTAAGTTTGGAAATGGTTATATGTAACAACCCATATATGTTCTAATTTGAGCAGTCAAAGGTTTATAACTGTTCACTTAATTTTTATGGGTTGAACTAAAAAATCGTATCCTTAATTTTTACGGGTTGAACTATAAAATTATTACCACTTCTTTTAGAGGCAAAACAAACAAATCAAACCATCAAACCACTAATTTTTGTTAGTTTAACTAACATATCACGTCAGATACCACATATGCATTGGACACCACGTGGACAGTTGCCACGTGGCAAGGAAAATTGGGAAAAGAAAAATAAAATCAGGAATTTTTTTGAAAACGACGTCGGTCTCTGAATCTCCAAATGTCTGTAACTTTCCTATTCCCGTTCACACTGTCACTATCCCTAAATCGTTGTGGTCGCAATCTTCATGCCCCTCAGCCCGATCTTCACTCTTGCAGCTTTCCACTCTATCTCACCGATGTTTCTCTCTCTTGGCGGTTTCCACCACCAGTGACGCTCTCTCTCTGTCCTGTAACTTTGTGCCTGTAGTTAATTTGCCTCACCATCGACGCCATTGCTGTCCATCGATATTTCAATCCGTCGCTGATTTCTACCACCGTGGACGCTATCTTTGGCCTGTCTAAGTTTATCTCTGTCGCTGTCAATGGGTGAGTGGAATTTCAAGTTTGCTTTGATTTCACTATCATATTGTAACATTCTCCCCCAAATCCACTGTATCTTGAACTAAAATCTGTTCTAGCTCCGTAAAAGGACACCATTGAGGTCTAAAATGGCAGAAATTATATTAATAAATGCTGGGACTTTTTTGTAGCATCTAACACTTTTCCAGAATCTTCATTCCATGTTCATAATAAATTCGAATGGGAGTCCTTGTCATGCTGATTGCAGAAGCCAAGTTAGTTTAGTTTTTCCAGTGCTTCTAAATTAGATTTTAACCGTTTGAAACTATCTAGAATGATTGACACTAACTGAAGCATCTTCAGTTAAAAAAAGTGATTGAATTTATTCTGAATTAGATTTTTCTTACAACGTTTTTAGAAAGAATAATAG
>CAODLS010900857.1:0-18205 GCA_948243855.1 Flueggea neowawraea | reverse complement strand
GTGTAAGGCTTTGTTGGATTGAACCAGAATCAATCATTGAGATAGTGAAAATCCTAAGTGAGACTTAGGTAGTGGATATATGCATAGTTGACCGAACCACTCTAAATCTTGGTGTTGTTTTCTCGCCTCACTTCAACTCTCTTCTGCTCTCCAAACTTAACCAAGGCATCCCTAGGAAAATTCTCCAACAAGTGGTATCAGAGAGGGTCTCTGTTCTAAAAGGTTTAACATCCTTGGAGCAAAGATCCTACATCATTGGAGATGCCAAATTTGACACTATCTTCCCAACTCTTTCAACTCTTCTCATTTTCATTGATATTGTTTTGTTTCAAATAGGGAGAGAAAATAAGTTTTGAAAATTATGCACCAATCTTTTTTGATAGGGGGAGAAATGATGTGTTCAATTTTTTTTAAATGATGCATAAATTGTTTTTGATAGGGGGAGTGGAAATTTTAAAAATACGATCAGACATTGTATGATCCTAACCTCTTGACAAGGATGAAATCCCTGATCAAATTTGTTGCCTTGATGTAGGTGCTTAAATTCTTCAAAGTTTTGACATCATCAAAAATGGGGAGATTGTTAGATCAATGGTGATCAACATTAAGTTCTTTTTATGTTTTGATGATGTGCAAAATATTTGACTTAGAGTGGAACACGTTGGAAAACTCAGAACTGCAAATCAAGCCACTAGAAGTGCCACAACGTACATTATCTATGTACGACGTACATCACAGTGAAGAGCAACGTATGTGAAAAATGCACAATGTATGTAGATGTGGAGCTGAATGCAAATAAAAGCCATTGGAATGCTGAAGTGCCAAAACAACGTACGGTAGGAAATCACAATGTACATCATTTGGAGATGTGGCGATGATCAACGAACGTCAAGGAAGATCAACATACGTAAGCCTGGAGAATTTGCAGACAACGTACGTAGGATGTCTATGACGTACGTTATGAATGGTCCAGAAGTCTGCAACAACTATAAACTTACTCCAACGGCTAGTTTCATTACACCAACGGTTAAATGGCTTGGAAAAACTATAAATACATCAAGGAATGACAGAAAAATGTGGATGATCATATGCTTTCAAGTCCCAAATATTTTCATCATTCCATCACCCAAAAAAATCAAAATCAAGCTAGAGAGAAGATCAAGAGCATTATATCAACATATCAACTCCTAGCATAGAGCTTTCATCTGTTGTAAACATTTTTGTAAACTCTTTGAGAGTGGGGAAATGTTTGTTGTAAGCCTATAGAAAACAATATCGTAATTTCTTTAGATATTTGAGCCGTAATCAACCTTGTAGGTTTTAGAGGGGTGAGTCGCAATCAAGCTTGTTGGCTTTAGAGGTGTGAACTGTAATCAACCTTAGTGTAAGGCTTTGTTGGATTGAGCCGGAATCAATCATTAAGATATTGGAAATCCTAAGTGAGACTTAGGTAGTGGATGTAGGCATGGTTGGCCGAACCACTCTAAATGTTGGTGTTGTTTTCTCGCCTTACTTCAACGCGCTTGCGCTCTCCAAACTTAATCAATGCATCTCCACGAAAATTCTCCAACAGGTCATGGTGCGAAAATGGGTCGTGACAATTACTGGGCTACATTTTGTATTTTGGATATTGATTTTACACTTACCGATATTACCCTATTAAATTTACATTTATTTTTATATAAATACATACTTTCAGTATAAAACATTTTATAAATATTAAATATTTCGATTAATGAATAATTTGGGTAGAATGTCTGTATCTCAGAGGCTTGTGCGAGATGGACTGGACTCCCTTAGACGGTTCATCTCTTATGCTGGTCATGGTCCAGAAACGGGTTGTAACATATCCGTATTTCGAGACTTGGGACACTTAGCTATGGAGAGGCGTAGACTATGATATACCATTGATCAGTAAAGACTTAGTTACCAGGGATTGTGGTAACCCGTGTGTCTAGCACAAACACACGTGACCAGTGTCATGTGGCATGGTCCACATCAGCTCAGTTCAGTATCTATTCAGTTTAGTTCCGTCCCAGTCAGACATTCAGTTATATATATTAAATTATTATTTATTTATTTATTATATGATATAATATTAATTTGTGTGAATAATTACATGTGTTTGTTGAGGGTGCAAATATTTTCGAAAATGGATTTTCAAACTAATATTACACTTAGCGTATATATGTATGTACGGTATGTATTGCATGTGGTCTTTCTTTTTCGAAAGGTTTTCACAACGGTTTATGTGAGGGCCTAGAATCGATCTGGAGTGTTACTCATCACTAAGATTTTTCACCCCCTTCCCTTAATATTTTTCAGGTACTTTCTTTTGGATATTCAACATCATTTTAGCTCCTCGATCTCAACTCCTCTCTAACTTTAAATATTTTTTCTTAAATATATATATTGAAATGAGGGATTGGATTATAAAAAACTGAACAGAGAGGAAAAAAAGAAAAAAACTTTACTTGTTAGTGCATAATGAATGTCGTAACCAATTCTTTATTATTATTTCAAAAGTTATAATATATAACTTAACAACTAACGTCACAAAATTATTCAAAGAAAGAAATTATCAAATTTCTTCTTCCTTTTTGCAAAAAAAATATTTTTAAAGTTATAATATACATATTAAAAAATGATTCAAGTTTATTAAATATGATACTAATTTACAATACTATTCTTATTAATGATTCTTTAAAAATATAAATTATTTATTAATAGTTATTAATTATAAAAATTAGTAGATAATTGAATAAAGAGATTATAAAGAAGTGACAAGAAATTTATTGTCCACAGTAATAATTTAATAATAAATAACTATATTCTAATAAAAATAATTTTATTCTAATAAAAATTCAAGTGGTAAAAAAAAAGAGCCGTTTGTCATAAAAAAAATGTCACTTGTCAATAGTTAGAGAAAACTCGCTAACTATTATATATATGTATTGATCTTTAAAAATATAAATTATTTATTAAGAGTTATTAACTATAAAAATTATTAAGTAATTGAATAAAAAGGTTGTAAAAAAAAGATAAGAAATTTATTGTCCACAATAATATTTTAATGATAAATAATTTTATTTTAATAAAAATAATTCTATTTTAATAAAAATTTAAGTGGTAAAAAAATTATTATTAAAAAATATCACTTATATATATATTAATTAGTATTAGTTATTATATATAGATTGAGCGGTATTGTTAGAAGATATTTTTTAAAATTAGTATTTTATTTTAATATAAAAGTATGATTGTCCCTTCGCATTCGTATCTTCCTGACAGACTTAAGAGCTAAGATTTAACGAAATTCCACGCGGTATCGCCTATTTCCTCTTCCACGCTCCTTTCTTTCTCCATCACCAGAACTCTATTAAAGACACACAAAAAGTCCATCTCCTTCCTCTTTTCAGAATTTCAATTCCGGCGAAAGAATATCCAACGCCTCTGCTTCCAATCATGTGGGTAGAGATTCTATGCGGTCTGATTGTCTACAAACTCTTCCGGCGATTTTTCGCGGACGATGACGATGTTTTGGAACTCGAAAATTCTGACACTAACGCTGTTTTCAATGTAGCTAGCAGGTATCAACATCCGAAGCACACAATTTCTGGCATTCTCTTGTACTGATTTATTGTAACGCTTAACTTTGCCGAACTGCATTTCGTCAGTAAACCAAAGTGATGAAACTTGACTATGCATAAAGCTTCAGTTAATTGAGATTATAATAATATCTATTTGATTTTATTTATTTATTTTTTAACTTTATAGACTTGAGAAGCTGTATGGAGGAAAGACGTATGTTGGGCTTCGAATTCCAGATGCGGAAACGGGGTCACACCAGAATATTGACATAGTGCTCGTCACCAAAGGGTAAAGTTTTGATGTTGTTTTTTATTATTTGCATTTTCCTGGTTCGATTACGAAATTGAGTTCATGTAGCTTTAAGCTGTTAAATTTTGCTGATTTTTATGCTTTAAAATGGAGTTAATAAGGAGGCTGCTCATTTGATTTCACGGTTTTTTGGATCTGTAGTGAGGCAGTGGTGATTTCTGTGAAGAACTTGTCAGGGATTGTATCAGTCAGAGGTGATGGTAGTTGGGTTTGTGAAGGTTATAGCAGACACAAAGCCGAGCTCATTCCTGATCCTGTAAGAGATTTGATGTTTCCACTGTCTTGAATTGATAGGTTCATTTTTCTGTTCTGTTCGTATCAAATACACTCATTTCATATTTTGTAGAAGTAGTTATGCAGTATTGTACTAAGATGACCTTATCTATTTGACACATTTATCAATAATTTCATTGATACAACCAACTTTTAAGCTCATTTCGGAACATGTTAAGTTGTATGTGCGTGAGTGTTTTAGGAAAAGAATATTTTGTTTTGCAGGTGGAAGAGACAAAGAGACAAGCATTAGTTCTTGAATCATATCTTGAGCAAAGGGGAGTTTCTTTAACGGAGGGGTATTTATCTCAAAAAGTTGTGCTCCCTAATCCAAAGTTCAAGTACGTCAGAATGCTTAGCTAAACATGCTGTAAATAATTTATACCTTTTTGATTATATGTCTAGAAGTGTTTGTCCTCTAAATACATTGCTTTTTTCTTTGTGACTATAATTTCATTTGATTTAATTATTCTGGTGAAAATGAAAATTATTTATTAGCTTCTCAAGTCCATATACATGGCTCAGTAAAATGCGTCTTTCTGGAACTTTCTAAGAGATTTTAGTTATTATTTGGATTTTGGAGAACTTTCTATAATATCTTGTTCGATGTGCTTTGCAATTTCCAAATTAGTATTTATGTCATATTGTCAATGCTAATTAATGCCCTAGTTAGGACTCTTTCTTAAACTTGGTAGAAAATTCAATTTCTTAAACTTGGTAGAAAATTCAATCATGAGAAACCTGTGAATGTTTTATATGTAAAAAGAAAATCTTTAAAATTTCATACTGTTGCATGGCTTTGATGCTTTAAACAGTGAACAATATAGTGGGCTTACATTTTTAATGCAGAAAAACTCGATAATCTGAAAGTGGGAATATGGGTGGATAAATTCAATGTATATTTCAACCAATTTGATTTATGAAGACTCCAACCTGTGGAAACATCTGCTATTGGAGTTTAACCCTTTTTGCTTTTTTAGGCTTGAGAGTTTTAAAAGAACTTATGAAGATTAAATGACATAAAATATCTTTTACTACAAGAATGTGGGATGAGTTTTATTGTTTTACAGAGTTGATATGTGGATGTCTTCTGTGCTGTACCATTTACTTAATAAAGTACAGCCTTCTAGCTTTGTTTTTGCAAAGTCACCTATAAAATAAAACAAAACCTATTAAAGGGTCATAAGGCTCTTCTGTATTTATTTGAAATTTCTTATTTCTTTGTATTTTGGATCTTCGACATTGTATTTATTCTTGCAGCACCATTCATTCTTTTCCACCTGAAGTCATTACCTATGATCAATATGTCCAGTTGAAGCCAGAACCAAAAGGATTTCTTTCTGGTTGGATTACTAATCTTCGTGGTAAAAAGAAAGAGATGCAGGAATCTATACATCAGAATCTTAACTTGATTGTCAGCACAGCTCCAACATGGGACAGGTTGGTTGCTTCATAAGCTTTCTACTTGTTCTCTAAATTTGTCTTCTTCTGTTGTGATGCCATCTATTTCATCAAATGTTTTCAAAACTCAGCTGATAAAGTTCAGTGAACTGTCATTAGAAGTATAGGATATTGTGAAATAGTAGGGAAAAAATGAACTACAAGCTGTAATCATAGTAAAGTGTTCTTTTCATCTTGGTCCATGTTAATTTTTGGAGAGTGGTTTCTATCCCTGTCAAAATAAGTGGAAAAAACACCATTTTGTGCTCGAGTAAAATTAGAAAAAAGTTATGTTAAGATCAGTGCCATTGCCAAGTACTATTGTGCAGCAGAAATTCAGGTTTCTATTGCACTTGAATAGCGTGCAAATTGTAATATGATGTGATAGCCATTCCATACTTTGGTCATATCCATGTCGGCCATTAAACTTCTTTTAAATATCTAATTCCAGATAAACACAAGACTCCTAGTTGTACCAGTAGTCCTTTTATGCTCCTTCTTTTTCTTCTTTCTTCAACTTTCTCAGCTGATTTCTTTCTAATTTATTGTGAAATAAATTTGAGCCAATGGGTGGTAATTTAGTAAAGTAATTTCAAGATTAGATCGTCCACTACATACTTAATTGTAATGTGGTTTTCTGCAATTATATTTCGTGCCTATGATGATTATAGTCACATTAATGTCAGCAACAGTTTGCATTTACATTGCTACAACCATAAGCTAGCTTTGGAGTCAAGATCTAGTAGATTGTGACACATCAGTTCTCAACAACCGTGTATTTTTAAAGTTTCAAATTGTTTATCGCATTTTATGCGTGTTAAATGGTTCTTTGTGGCAAAACAATTAAATTTTTAATTTAATCAATGCCCTTAATGTTCTACTCATCTAGAGTTTTACGTTGTTCTTTTGAAGGATTTTCTTGCCTCTTCATTTTAGCATCTCAAATTCTTTGGCTGAAGATGAAATATAACTTTGTAGGTGAAAAGGATTAATTAGAGGGATAGTAGTATTGCCGGAATTATAAGGAAAAGAAAAATTATTTTGAATTTGTTTTATTGTATTTGGATATCTTTTTCAAAATAGGTCGTAAATGAACTTGTGGAATTCTAAAATGTCAGAAAGGGGCAAAAAAAATATCTTCCATTTCCTCCCATCTTAGAGAAAGTTTTTTGGTGGATCTCTCACATTTTAGGAATTGATATTTCTTTCTATTTCTTCTACTTTCCGTCATTCTTAAAATACCCAGAGAATGAAAATTTAACAATATTAATTTATTTCTTTTCCTTTCCTGCCAATTCTTTCAATTCGAATAAAGTGTGAATCTGGTCTTTTTTTGGGCAATTCATTGATCTTTCAAAGAAAGCAATTTTCATTTCCTAAAAGGTTTTACCTGCAAATCCACAAACTGAATAGAATTGGATTTAATTAGATGTTTCTAATCTACAGATCAAATAGTGATTTTTAGTGAGCTGAAACCTGCATCTTATTTTAGTCGTGTCTTTCTGTCCAAAGTTGGTGAGTTCTACTTGTACAACATAAAGGTTAACAGAAGCAAGAAGTTGAAGTGCTGCTTCAAAGAAACATGCAGCTCTAGTGATTATCCATTGAATTTTTCTTAATGGAATATTAAAGATAGAATGTATTACTAACGCTTGAGTTACTTGTGATTATTGTGCATACACATTTCACTAATCCTCTTTGAAGTTGTACACAAACATTGTTGCTAATCATCTTCGAAGTTGTTTGTGGATCTGTAAAGATTTTCAACAAGTCCATTTATTCTATGCACCTCACTTTAGAGTGAATTTCAATTCAACAATTTTTCTCTTTTTCTTTTTTTTTGCAGGTTGGAACTTAAAGGTAATAAGTATGTTTTAGGAGAATTTCTTGAATTTAAAGGAAAACAAGAGGATATTATGGCTTTGAGAAGCATCAAGAGATCAAAAGTTGGTCGTTTAATCATTCAAACGACGAGCATGTTTGGATTAGGTAATCATTCAGACCATGTCATTACTTTTTTTTAATGTATATGAGCTTAATTTATATGGAGAATTTCTTTTTCTAAGCATGGATTCTTTTGCTCATGAAAACTCATTGCTAGTTTGTTAAAGACTTCAATATAATATCAAATGATTAATTAGTTAAGTTATTGAGGAGTACAACGTTTCTTTACCACTTTTTTGATTAGTGGAAAGAAAAACATTAATTTTAACTAATTCATAAATTTATCAAGAACTTTAAAACATAACTGAAATTGGCATGAACTTTTCAAGTTTGTATAAAAAAATGTCGTGTGCTTTTTGTTGGTAACTGCCATTGGTTTGCTGACACGGCATCTGAGATAGACTGATGATTAACTTGCGTGTTCTATAGATTGGGCGGCATCTGAGATAGACTGATGATTAACTTGCATGTTCTATAGATTGGGCTGCTTCAGTGAGTGTAATGAAACTTTGTTGTTTTAACAACTGTATTACTTAAATATCATGAGATAAATTCTTCTTGTTCCTACAGACTGACTCACCTGACAACTAGGAGCCAACAGCTGTAATATTTGTGAATATCTTATAAACTATTTGACTACTATTATCATTTATGCTAATTTAATAAACTTGTGCAATAGGTAAATAGATGTCTGCTGTGTTTTTCATTACCTGCTGGTACAGCAAAGGGTATGATCTAAGAAAACGAAGAAGAGTTTTGATATACTCTAGCCGTACTTTTGAAATTGCCATTCCTACTACCAGGCGAAACTTACCCAATTTGTGGATTCACTCCTTGATAGAGATATTGTGTTGGTGCTGTACCATTGCATTATCATATAAAAAATAGTTTAACAGAACTTGATGCATACGCATGATATGTAAGCTTTTACATACATAAATTCCAGATAGGTGTGCCATAAGCTCCCAAACAACTATAGACGCCCCAAATCCCTAGTTCCTTAATCATATCGAACCGGCTACCCTCCCCCTTCTCACTCATCAACCGGCAGCAACCACTGACACCATCTCTGCCCATCTCTTCTCCTTTGAACCCATTGTCGCAAATATCTTCGGCATTTTCTTTTTACTTCAAACCCCGTTCACCCAAGCATCATCTCTGCACCTGTCCTCTTCTATCAACCCTGCCCAACCGGAAAACCTTCTTTGACCCTCTCCTCTCTCATCAACCCACCAGTCCTTTGTGCTCTCTCTCTCTCTCTCTCTCTCACACACACACACACACACATATATTAAACTTTTTTTTTTATTATCACAATAATAATTGCTTTTCTAAAAGAGGTAATGTTTGTTTTTTGTGTTCTTTGTGAATTTCTGGGTTTCTGAGATGGATGGTTAAAATTTAAGTTGGTGGTATTTAGTTTTAAAGTTGATTGCTTCCAAAATAATTGTTATCCTGACAGAATTGAGCTCTTTTTCAACATTTTTATTTGTTCATAAGATGTTGCCGAGTGGGAGAGAGTGGAGCCGTGACCACGGTGTACTTGTTGATCATGTAGCATTTAAATGTTCACAAGGGCCCACTGTAAACATATAACCTTTCTCAGTTAAGGATGACAAGTTGGATGGTTTGGTGCCAATATTTCATAACAGACCAATTTGTTGATTGTCTTTAACTTTGATCTGATACCTTCACGATAGCAAATAAAGGATTAACTCATGGAAGTAAAATATATTACTAAACTTGCCTATCTCCACGATTGTTAAATAGTGGAAATCATGTAGTGGTGTTGTGATGCTAGGATAAAGTTCTAACACTACAAACGCATGAATTCACCTAAAATATATGCTGCATGAAGTGTTTAAATCATGTTGGTGCTTTTCTGCTCTTATTTTCTTGTTTTGGAAATCCTGTTGGCTATATTGCAGCTCATTCAAAACTTCAAGTTCTGTACTCTCCTCGAGATTACCGAAATGAAGGGGCTTCTCCATCTGAATGGAAGGAAGTAGCAGTAAGGTCAAGTACTGAGGTGATATTTCATCCACAGAACTCAACTAACGTCCAAAAATTCAAGCTTTCTTCAATTGTTTCCATGTCCCTAAGTGCTTAAAATGTTGAGGATGCTTCTCCATAGAAATGACTGCATTAATAGAAGTTGTCGAGGATCATCGTGATGTATTATGGGATTGCAATCCTTTCTCTAAAAGTGCCTTTGCTAGACGCTTAATGAGGTAAATATTGCAGCCTAGAAGGTAGAATCGGTTATGTGAGCTGGTTCGAAAGATTAATATCTTTTTTTTATGCTCGATTATGGGTCACTGATGGAATGTTTATATATGGTAAATATTTATAAATTTTGTAGCATTGATGAACTAAATCATCTAGTTTATTAATGATCCTTCAGCAGATTTTTTCAAGCATTAAATTAATTATCCTTGTCATGAATGATTTTATGACATTTATGATTTCAAGAGTAATTTCCTTACAAATATAACAATTTATTTTCTTGTCTTCCCATTGGTTATTCGTTTTTGGTTTCTTTTTTCCCTGAACATATATTGACATAATTTGTTTGATCTTCGATTATTAACACAAAAATTTCTGGGATTTGACTGAGTGATTGGACTGATTCATCGAGGTGTCAGTAGCATGTGTACATTTAAAATGAAAAATATTTAAACTGCTTAAACAACAGGGAACGTTATTACGGCTTCTTGACCGATTTTGCTGGTGAAGTGGACATGAGCGGAGTGGCAATTCGTATACACATGCTTGTATTATTCTTGTAATTGTGTCAACTAATTTACGCATCATACATAATTATACATGATATGATTGTATTGTTCGTATTGTATCGTATCACAATTTTGTACTTTAATCATATTATTGAATCATATTATTATGTTAAAAATTTTCACTCGTGCGGCAGTTGCGGAGAAATTAACTTAGAAGTTCTAATGCGAGGTTCATAGTAAAGGATGCTTGTCACAGGCGTGCAGTTACACAAGTGAAGAATGATCAATTGAGACAAAATGCAAATCATTGTCTCACCAATGCAGGGACCTGCGGTGGCGTCTCATTGTCATTGGCTGTCTTCCAAGAACTTTCTCATGAACTTCGTCAACCAATTGTGTTGATGAAGTTGGCATGAAGAGAGAGATTCTTGAATTATTTCCTGTGAGATTTGGTGGAAATAGACGTCTACAGACAAATCAAAATTGTGTAATTAGCTGAAGAATATAGAGATTACAATGCACTAATGGAATGGCTCGCATTAGCTTCTCAATACCTCGAACTTCTAACTTCACTTCTTCAGTAGCTTCTTTCCCCTCTTGACTTAGCTTTCCTTATGCAAACTCAATTCTTTTTTTTTTTTATGAACAAAAGAAAAGTAATGAAGGGGATTGTTGCACCTTCACTCTCCCCAATTCGAAATCGATAATATTGTTTGCAATTAACATTATATTATAATAAGCAAAATCACCAAGAAACTCTTGAAATAACATAATAAATATGATCTAATATTCCTGTTATTATACAAATTTGCATTAAATTTGACTTGTTTATGTAGGATGTTGGCAGAGAGAAAAGTGGGCATACATACCATACCACATAAAACAGAACAAACAACCAGCAAGAAACCAAATAGAATCACTAGCCATAACCCAACAGAATAACAAGCAGAAAACTATACCAGTGAATGGATACATACATACCATACCAATGAATTGATGCATACATTAATTTACATGTACAAGTTTTATCAAACACAAAAGTTTGCTTTCTTGAAACTCTCTTGGAATTACAAAGTTATTTTGAATCACTGTTGGCAATGAGTTAAGCATTACGTGAACTTGGCCACTGCAAGATTAGACACCTAACACATCTCATGAAACCACCTTTGTTTTGATCTGAGCCACGCAAAATTTAACAGAGTTGACGATAATTTTGCACGATTCTTTGTTAAGAGAAATATGAACTGTTTATAAATGGATGGTCTAACAACTGAGCAGCAGTAGGACGACCAATTGGATTAATTTGCAAGCATTGTCGTATAAAGTCTTTAGTCTCATTAGAGAGATCGTGAGGAATACATGGCAACTCGCGTTTAAAAAAATTTGTAAAACAATTACTAGAGAATATTTTTTTTAATGTGTTGGGTTCAAGTCTATTGGTACTAAAGTTAAATACTAGAGTTTTAATCTCTTATGAAGCTGGAATATATTTTTTTCACCATACTTTTATAAATTTGTAACAAGCTGGTACTTGATATGCAATTTTTTTCTGTAGAATGTCTATTGCAATACTAATATTGTGACCTAAGAATTTAAGTAAATTTACAAAGACAAAAATACGCAAATTTAATTATTAACTTAGAATAAATTGTGATTCATTTTACTTGAAGGTAGACGTGACGTTTTGATGTCACTTTTTGGTTCTCCATATTTCATTCACCAGTTCCATAACCATATGTTTAAGATATGTGCAATCTGGATGCTGCAAATCTTCTATTAAAAACTCTCTCATAAGTAGGATGTTGCAATTCACAATCACAATGTGGATGTTGTTAGATCATATAACTGATAAATTAATAATTTTGGTTTGAGAAAGATATCCTAAAAATTAAGAACTAATTCAATAAGTATTTAATCATAGATTTTATGTTTCTTCTTTGAATTTGCTGCGAGTCTGTTTCCTTCTTTTTTTTTTCTTAATTAATAATTGTTTACACCATAATTTGAGCAAATTAAGGAGGAAGTAAAATCAAATCCAACAAAGAAAATATTTTAGAGCAGAATTGGAAGTTGCAGCAAAGATGGGGGGTTTGTCCTTCAAGGAAAAATGCAGTAAAAGAAAATGCTTCGCAAGCAAACTAAATCACTACAGAAAGAGAATAATGCACAGGAGAAATTAATGAAAATAAGATTGAATTCCTTGGTCACCAAGAACACCCGAATGAGACACAATAAATGGGCACAAGATGGACAGCAAAAGGCACCTCTCCTCTTCAACACAATAACACCCTTATCGGTCCTCTTTGGTTTATTCTTTTTTTTTTCCTTAGTGTCCTCTATCATTTATATTGTGTTTTTTACTATATTTTTCTTTTGTTAAATTCTTGTACTCAACCTTTAAATTCAATAAAGCTTGCCTTTTCATTTCATCATTATATTTTTGTTATTATTTCAAAGAAGCAAAAGACCCAAAGCAACGAGTTTGTCTATTTGCTCATTCTCAGTCGTTTGATTAGAGTTAAGATACTTGAGCACAATTTTTATTTATTTTTTGGTTTGGGAGTACCTTAGTTGTTTGACACGCTCGCAATCATACCAAACTCACCAAAAGACAGCGTTGTCTTCCTAAATTTCTCAAGAAAAATATGGGAACAATCTTTTGGCATGTCCGGTGGGACAGACACAATGATGTTATGATGCTGTTCTACAACCAAGATGAATATGGAAATGTTGCGCTCTCTTGGGTGGAAGAGAATGCTTTTGCAACAGCAAAGACGAAGTACTCACAACATACTTATGCACATGTGGCTTAACCCATTGTGCAAAGCCCCCAATACAATTATGGGCTCAGGAGGCAAAGCCACCAAGTTCAAGACTTTTATGAGTAGGAAAGGTGGGAACTCTTAGCCGCTCTACTAAGTGATTATTATAATTAATGCAAATATGGGCTCCGGGCGCAACGTGCACAACCCGAGCAAGGTTATTACACTACAAATTGTAGTAGAGAGATCATTGTAGTAGGCGAAGGACGTCACCGAATTCAAGAATATTATGGGCAAGAAAGGTATTACCCTCAAACCCCTCAAGCAAATTATTCTTATGACCACCAATACTATGGTTGGTCTAAAGCGTTGGTAGGCCAAAATATCTAAGAAGAATACTATGAAAATTATGAAGAAGGCCACCAATTCCAAGAAAACTTTGAGGAATACGAGCAGGAAGATTATGATTTCCTAACCCCTCAAGTAGATTATTATGATGACCGCCAAGACTTTGGTTGGTCTAAAGAGACAATAGGCCAAGATACTGAATAAGAGTGATTTGAAAATCATATAGGGTGCCACCAATCTATAAGCTTGGGCTGCAAAGAAATGGCTGAACTACGAAAGCATCATGAAGAACTACAAAAAACTTAGCGAATAAAACGTTAGGAGGATGGAAGAAAATCACATGGAAAAAGATATCCGAGAATTGAGAGGACTATTTCACCAGCTTATTGAGAGCATGAAACACTTGGCAAAAGAAGCAAAACATGCACCTCCCCCTCCCTTAGAGAAAAATCCACCTCATGCAAGAGACTTTAAATCCCCTATAAAAGTAGAAGAAAGTGAAGAAATCAGTAAACACTCTATAGGGGACACTACCAAAACTCTCAAGGAGTAGTCACCAAATGAACTGTCCCCAATGGTCCAACTTCCAAAAAAGCAATCCCTAGCAACATGACAATTACCAAAAATGTTATCCCCAAAGGATTTGTCCCCCAAGGAACAGTGCCCAGTAAAGGAGCCATCAAAAGAACTGTTCCCATGGGTACAATCTCTAAAAAAGTTGTCACCACCATAGGAGCACCCTCCAAATGAGCATGATTTTCGACCTCTACAAAAAATGGAGAGGATTTTCTTTGAGAAACCTTCAGACAAAGTAAAGTCTTATCTTATTTCATTGATTAAGACTTTCTTTTCTTGGATTTTATGTCTTGTGTTTGCAAGAATGCTAAAAAACATGGGTCCTTTAGGGAGAACAAACTCCATTTTCCTTTACGGAAGATGACCCTATAGAGGACAGTAATATTATTCATCATGAAGGTCGGCTATATGTAAGGCTACTAAAAACACCAGTTGTAATAGATCCAAGTTTGTTTATTGCCAGAGCTAAAGGGTGTTACCTCATCATCTTAAAGGTAGCAATTCAGGAGAGCATAATAAATATGCATAAAAAAAGAAAAACTTAATTCATGTAGCATCCCCAAAGTTTACTACCAGACTAATTTTGAATTTCTTGTTGCTTTATTAGTCCTAGAGAACTTTTTTTTTGGAGGACAAATGTTCATCAATCGATTTGTGATCGTGGCCTACTTGGCTAATGTGTTTTTATGGTTTTACTCAAACCAAAAACACACAGGAGACAATTGTTTACACCATAATTTGAGCAAATTAAGGAGGAAGTAAAAATCCAAGGAAGGAAATATTTTATAGCAGACTTGGAAGTTGTAGCAAAGATGGATGGCTTGTTCTTCAAGAAAAAATATAGTAGAAGGAAATGCTTGGGGAGTAAACCAAATCATAACAGAAAGGGAATAATGTGCACGAGAAAGTAGTGGAAATAAGATGGAATTCCTTGGCCACCAAGAACAGTCGAATGAGACAATATAAATAGGTACAAGATGGACAACAAAAGGCACCTCTTCTCTTCAACATAACAACACCCCCCATGGATACTCTTTGGTTTATTCTTTTTTTTTTTCCTGGTGTCCTCTATCATTTATCTTGTGTCCTCTACTATATATTTTTCTATTAAATTCTTGTACTCATCTTTTAAATTCAATAAAGTTCCCTTTTTTATTTAATCAGTGTGTTTTTACTATTATTTTAAAAAAGCAAAAGACCTGAAACAATGAGTTTGTCCCTTTGTTCATTCTCAATTGTTTGATTAAAGTCAGGATACTTGAGCGCAATTTTTATTTTATTTTTTTGTTTGGAAACACTTTAATTCCTTGGTACATTTGCAATTATACCAAACTCACTAAAGAATAACATTGTCTTCCCAAATTTCTCAAGAAAAATATAGGAAACAATAATAGATCTTAATTGATTAGTTTAATAGAAATTATTTTCTTAGTTAAGAAAATCTTCTTTCCATGATTGCTATTCGTACTTAAGGGTGGAAATGAGCTGCAGAACTCGGCTCGATAAAAGCTCGTTCACAGATAGCCTCGATAATAAATGAGCCGAGTTTGAATAAAATTTTAAGCTCATTTTAAAAAACGAGCCGAGCTTGAACACTAAAAAACTCGGCTTGAAAAATCGCGAACAAACTCGTTTGTAAGCTCGTGAACAAGCTCGTTTGTAGGATTGCCTATTTATATATGTGTGCGTGTGTGTGTGTGGTAAACTAAATTATAAAAAATATGTTTATATTTAAAATATTATTTAATATTTGGGCCATATAAAAAAAATTTCAAACTTACACTAATTGTGTGTGTGTGTGTGTTAAATTAAATTACAAAAAATATGCTTATATTTGGAATAGTATTTAATATTTGTGCCACATCAAAAAAATTTCAAACTTACACTAATTGATCGTTTCTATAAAAGTACAAGCATACTTGCATAAGATGATCTAATGTTATATTGAACTTGTAAAACAAATTGAAACTTCTAATAGTTCATGGTTCAATTACATGCTCAACAAAATTTTATTGAACTAACTTAAATTTGATTATATTCTTTTTAGAGCTATTTTCATAGCTGAACTAGCAAATTTTGTCTACGAATTTATTTGAGTCTTTGTTGAGCCGAGTTTGAAAAGCTCGAAAGCTCGCAAGCCTTGTGATGAGCCGAGCTTGAACAAGATTTTGAGCTCGAGCTCAAAAGATTTTAGATGAGCCGAGCTTGAATTGTCACGACCTGTTTTCGGACCATGACCAACGTATAAGATGAACCGTCTAAGGAAACCCGGCTCATTTCGCACAAGCCTAAGAGATCAGAACGTACTACCCAATTTATTTGATTATTAAAACTTTAGTTAAAACGTTTAATATTCAAAACATAAGAATATAAAGCTAGTTTATATGAAATCAAATATATAAATAAAAATATCAAAATAATATAAATGAGTAAAATCAGAGTGAACATAACCAAAAGCCAAAATGGCAACAAAGTAACTCAACAATATCCCGGTACAGAACTCTAACAATATAAAAGGAGAGCCCGAACAAAAGGGCATCACTAACCAACAGATGCCTCACTGGTGTCAAGATGCAGAACAGTTGCCGAAGTAAAAAATCTGTGAACCTGTGATAAGGAAATCAAAGTAAACAGAGAAACAAAAGGGGATAAGGGCCTAGTGAGAAATAATACTCTAGATCGCCTCATACATGCATCACAAATACTATTTTGAAAATAGTTCAAAAATACCACAAGCAGGTATAGATAAGTATACATATATATACATGCAATATAATTAATAACTTTTCGAAATTCATTTAAAAAATGTTCGCATACAAAGCAAACTAGCACGCAGGAGAATTAAATCATTTTCAGACTTAAAACATAGTTTCAGAGTCAACATATATCAGTATATATGGGACTAGAGCAGAGTCGTGCATTAAGCACTAATAACATATGATGTGGATTGCGCCACTAATAAATAACTTATCATGTGTTGGATTAAAACACATGGCTATCGCCATCTCTAGTAGCTAAGATTTATCAGATCATTGGTATATCAAATGCTACTTCTACCTCATAGCATAGGTGTCCCATATCAGAAAACCAAAACATACTAACATATAGTATGAAAGCAGAGCATGCAAATAAGCATTAAAATAAGATATATATATATATATATATCAGTTTAAAAAACATAGTACTGATTAAACACGTAACCAATGTATTATTTTATCTAATCTTTAGATTAGTCCATTTACAGAATATTGTTTAGCACAACAGAAAAACAATAGTAGTTTCAAGGCATAGTCTATGCGTCTGGAGTTGCTATTCACTCACCTGGATATCCAAGCATAAACGTCAGTCAAGCCCCACTAGCCGGTGGCTAGTCTCACTGACAGGAACATGAAGCTGAATAAATATATATCAAATAGATATATCAGAACAAATCGAAATGTGATACTGTAGCAATACCAAATGCATGATGTGCAAATGCAGACTCACAAAGTCACCAAAAATCAATGGCGAGTGATAATCTATCACTTTGGGCCCAAAATCCAAAATCTATATAAAATTGTAGTTTGGTCCCCGACCAGCGTAAAATTTCGTTTTAGTCTCTGAGACTTGACAAATTCTAAAATAGTCATCAAAGTATTCCCAAGTTACCTAGATGTCCTTTAAGTATTTTAAATTTATAAATAAATCCTCCAAATTTTTAAAATTACATTTTTAACTTTAATTCCTTAAAATCACACCTTTAACCAAAACTCTCCAAAAATTATAATTTAACCCATTTGCCAAATATCAACCTTGGTCCTCACTTTTCAACCAATCACAACTCTCCCTTTCGTTCTTAAATTCTGAAATTCAATCCTAATCCATCCGGCTCAACCAACAATTTCAAGAACCAACCCGAAATCTTCATTATTTTACCAATCAAAAACATCATCCTTCTTCCTTATTAAACCCAGAAATCATTGGAACCATTTTCTACTCAATCCAGAAACTTCAAACCATCAAAATCGGTCCAACCAATTTCAAATTTAACCAACTAAGTTTCAAACAAATCTCACCCGAACCTTAACCTTCAACTTATCCTCATGTTCTACCATCTTAATCCATCAAAATCCAACCAAAAGCAACTCTAAAATCCACCTAGAATCATGACAATCGAATTCAAACTCCCATCAGCCGCAATGAACCAAAACAGAAAATGAAAGAAATCATGATATTTGACACAGAAAA